>CATIWM010641851.1:0-16125 GCA_949671775.1 Mallotus repandus
TATAATTATCATTTATTATTATTTGTTAACTTTTTTATCAAGAAAATAACAAATAATTTCTTATTATCTTATAATTGATTATGACTATAATATTTTTATATAAAATTAATACTAGAGTTGAAAAAATAATTATAAAAAATAATGAAGAAATATCATACAATTATTTAAATAAACGACTTATCGAAATTTTATGAATTATAATTATATTTATATTAATATTTAACATTTTTGTTTTTTTAAATTTTTTATTTAATTAAATAATAATAATATCAAAGTATCTATTTAATAATTTCTTTACCATCACAAGTCTAAAAAAAATTTTTTGTTCACGTGCGAAGCATATGGTTATTTACTAGTATATATATATATATATATATATAAATGAGTCAAAAAGTTAAGAAATAAATTTTAAAATAATTAAATTATAAAATTTTATTTTTGTGAAAAGGTTGAAAGTTTTTGAAAATATTTATAAATTAATTGTTAAATTCATTTTGAAAGTGGTAATATTAGTAAAAGTATTTTTTACATTTTATATTTTTCTTATAGAAAAGGATAAAAATTATTATAAGTATCTACTTTATTATAAGGGATCTAAAAGTAATTTTTGAAATTATAATTAAATTTTTAAAATGAAATAGGATAAAATTGACACAATTCATATAATCAAAAAAATAAATTAAAATACAATTAAAAAAAATAAATTAAAATAATTTTAAGAATAAAATCTAATTAATAATTGGCCCAAAACCTAGAATGTAATTATCTTCTCATGACCCCAAAAAAAATCGTATCAAATTATTCTGACTTTATGCATGTGGTCTCGTCTCTTAAATCCAAGCAATTTCTTTTAAGGCTTGAAAAATTATAAGATATACCATTTTGACAAATTTATCCTATATTTTAAAATTTAACAAATAGTTTAATCGATTGATTATAACTTTAGCACTATTATGTTTTCGACAAAAATTAATAAAAGCAATGCACAAGGATCAAATTTAGCACTATCTGTGGTTGCCATGTGTGTATTATTTTCTTAATTATGATAAAAGTGCACATTGCACTAAAATTGCAAATTAACAATCGAGCAAATTATAACATTTTTGTCAAGTTTGTTTGTTTGTTTGTTTGTTTGTTTTTTTGGGGTGCCAATAGGCGTGAGTTTATCATGGTAGGTGGGTATGATATTAAATCTTGACGACAAGAATTTCTAATACATGATATATACATCTTAGCTTATTAATAATAAACTTGTCATCATTAACATACTGCTACTCTAAAATCTTCAATGAAGTAAGAATGGAACGAAAAAGGAAGGATCAAATTTAGAAAGACTCGGACATTTTTACAGTAAAAATTAGTAGATAAATCTTTGACATGTTCTGAACCCTTTACATAACCATATGTGCAACAGATATGTGTTCAATACATGTTGATCAGTCTTGTTGCGTGGTGGATTACATTCATTAAATTATAGAGGCGTTGATGCTGATGGTGATATTTTTCATGAGATAAACATATAAATGATATACAAACTTTTCAATTTTTGTTAATTTATTAAAATATATTTATTAAAAGTAATTTTATTTTATAAAATTATAATAAATAAATTTTTATTTTAATTAAATTGAATTTATATTTTCACTCTTTCGTATAAATTTGAAAAATAATTAAAAAATTTATTTTTTTATTTCATTAATAATAATGGTTCAATTTTTATTTTAATAAAATTATATGCATTTCACTTTTAAATTTAGTATATATGAGTGAAAGAAAAATAATTTTTTGAAATTGAAAATAATGAGAAATAAAACCTAATATAAAGATGGGCATTTAAGTTAATTTGATGTCTAAAATAGGACATATCAAGACTTTAACCTGCAAAATATGCTAAAACCACTAATTTATAAATTTTTACTGTTCAGACTATTAATTGTAAAAAGAATAGTTCAGACACCAAACTAACAAAATTTAAAGAGTTCATAAACTATTTATGCATTTATCCCTATTTTTCATGTACAATAAATCATGCAATATTAATATATTCCTTTAGCTTAGCTTCAGGGCCGGCTATTATGTTTTATCTATTAGGAAATAGTTATTAGAATCCTTTGGCTCAGTCTTCATGGGCATAGTATTTTTATTTTTATTTTGTAGAATAAGCCAATTCATTAAGAAGAGGGGAAGCAAGGATAGCCTGGGCAATCCAAATACAATGAAACAACAAAATCAGGGCATGGAACAATATCTCCAGCCAGACAGGGGATGCTACAAACCTCAGCAACCACAAAGCAGAAAAAGAAAGCAAGAGAAACAAAAGAAAACCAAACAGGCAAAGAAAATACGAGAACAGCAACACAGCAAGAGGAACCAAACTGGAAGAAAGCTTCATGGGCATAGTATTGATCGTCAGAAACAGCCGAGTGTTAATTATTACTTTGTCAAAAATTGCAATGGTTCCGCAAAGACAAAAATGAAGTCAGATCAGAATTAAGGTTAATTATTAGTAAATAGCTTCGGTAGACTTTGATTATCGCTGGACAACGGGTTCATTCGCTTACATTTAAAAAATATTCTAACCTTTGGTAAAAATATTTTAATTTGGCAAAGTTTTTACAATTTCAGTGCAATTAGTACTTTTGTTAAAATTAATTTCGACGTCGTCATCTTAACTATCATCTCATAAATAATCTCATTTCGGCCAATTTTCGAAGTTAACATATATTAACCTAAGCATGACAGGTTTTGTGGGCCAAGTTCCACCACAAATCTCTGTTTTATCCGGTCTGGTTTCACTTGATCTCTCTCGGAATTATGGACTATCACTCCAAACCCCAACTTTCAGCAAAACTTGTTCATAACCTTACCAAGTTGATTGAACTTCAATTAAGTTTAATGGACAGGTCTTTGATTGCACCTGATTGCTTCATGAATCTACCTTCTTCTTGGTCATATCTTGATTTAAGCCTCTGTGGATTGAAACAGAAATTCTTAGAACATATTTGTTTATCCATTAATTTGGCTTCTCTTGATCTCTCTATGAATCCTGACCTACCACTAGAAACCCTTTATTTAAGCTTTTTGGAAATCTAACCATGTGGAGAGAATTGGCTTTGAGCTATGTAAACATGTCCTTGGTTTCACTTCATTCCTTTATCTAAATTTGTTTTCTTCTTTGTCATCTCTTTATCTCCACTCTTGTGAATTGCGTGGGGGACTCCCAGGCGGCGTATTTCAATTGCGAAACCTTCAATTTCTCGATTTACGAAGAAATGAAAACATCGTTGGCAGTTCACCACCAATGGCCAATAGGAGTAGCTCCCTCCGTTAATTGGATTTTTCTTCCACCAGTTTGTAATTTATTCTCTGCAGGATTTTTTCAGTAATATTATGGACTTATTGGAATTATTAGATTTTCGTGACTGCAATTATGTAGGGTCGAATCTAGACTGCTTGGTAACCTCACACAACTCAGTGAATTGAATTTCTGTGTGGGTTACAATTTCAATGGTGCTGAGATTCCATCCTCATTTGGAAACCTTGTGAAGTTGTCTACATTGAACATCTCATCTTGTAATTTAACAGGTCAAATTCCCTCCACCTTAGGCAACCTTACTCAACTCTCCATATTATATCTTAGTCACAATACTCTCAGTGGTAACATTCCCTCCACCATAGGAAACCTTAAGCAGCACTCTAGCTTAGATATTAGTCATAATAATCTGAGTGGCCAAATCCTCCAGCTTTGGAAACCTTAAGCAGCTCTCTAGCTTAGATCTTAGTTATAATAATTTCAGTGGGCAGATCCCCTCCACCTTAGGAAACCTTAAGCAGCTCTCTAGCTTAGATCTTAGTTGTAATAAACTCAACGGCCAGATCCCCTCCATAGAATTTGTGGAGGATTGATTTTTAATAAACTAACTTTTATTATGTAAGAATAAATTCTAGTACAAAACTTGTACACTTCACACACAATACTTTCACAAAATACTATACTTAATTCATTTTTGCTTTTCACTCATGGCACATGATACACACTCACATTATATGGCACACACTTCTTTGCTCTCTAACTTACGTACCACCCATGCACGCCACGCACCACTAAATCTCATGGCACACAACACTTTTTTCATTCTCATGGATGACACTCACATAACACAGCATACTATATTTATATTAGTGTAAAGTCGGTGATTGGTTGGCGGTGAGAAGCTTCATGATGGCGGTGGAAGCAACTTGTTCAACTTACCAACTTGTCAAATCCACTTGCTATGCCAACTTGCTTAGATGTCTCTACATGTAGAAAATTTTTTACTAATTAAAATGCTGAATAATTATCTCTAGAAAAATCTAGAGAGTGAGTCAGTGCATTTAATCAATACTCCCTCTCAACGACTACTCAATCCTAATATATGTTTGCTTACCATACTAAGTTGCCTTCTAAAATTTTTGAACTTTGCACCATTAAGTCCTTTAGTGAATATATCTACAACTTGGACTTCCATCTTGATGTACTTCATCTTGATCTCTCCACATAGGACTTTTTCTTGCACAAAGTGATAATGTACCTCCACATGTTTAGTTCTTGCGTGAAACACTAGATTCTCAATCAAGTGTATAGCTGACTGATTGTCACAGTGTAGTTGTATCGTGTGCTTCAAAGGTTGATGGAGATCATTCATTAACTGCATCAACCACGTATATTCTTGTGGTGTTGTAGCTAATGCTCAATACTCGATAATGACACCGTCGGTTGCCTTTTGCTGCACCAAGAAATAGGTCTTGATCCAAGACTGAACGCATAACCTATAGTCAAGCATCTTGTATCATGATCTCCGGCGTAGTCTACATCACAGTATCCAACTATTTCAACTGCTCCATCCTTTTGTATAATATACCGTAGTCAGTGGCTCCTTTGATATATCGCATAATTCTTCACATAGATTCTAGATGAGGCTTCTTCGGATTCTGCATAAATCAACTTACTAAGCTCACTGTATATGCTATATTCGGCCTCGTGAGAGTGAGATAGATTAGGCTACCAATTAGTTGTCTATACATGGTAGAATCGTCTAAGTCCTTTCCTTCAGCAAAGCATAACTTTATATTAGCCTCCACCAGTGTTGAAATAGGCTTGCACTCTAGCATCCCATAATTCTCTAATAGGTCTTTAGTATACTTGTGTTGGCATAGGAAGATTTCATCCTCCACTCGTTCAACTTCAAGACAAAGAAAATGCTTTAACTCTCCCAATGCTTTCATCTGGAAGCGCATTGATCAGTTGGCTTGAATTTATTGAATCTCAGCTTCGTCGTCTCCAATGATTATTAGATCATCCACACAGACTAGTATTATTGCCAACTTTCCATCTTGAGCTCTGACAAATAAACTGGAGTCTGCTGATGTCATTGTTTAGTCGCTTTAGATCAGGAACTTCGCTATCTTCCCGTACCATGCTCTTAGTGCCTGTAATCTTTAGATTTTGATATACCTTCACATCTTTAGGCCTGAACAACACATAGTTCCTCGAGGATGTTAGTTGTGGCACCGATATCAGGTTTTTCTTCATTCTAGGTACATGGAATACATTATTCAACTATCACCCACCTCGCATTATATCGAGGCACTACTATGGTCTTGCCAATATGAGTAATGGGTAGTCTTTAATTTTTTGCTGTGACAATAATTCGCTGCCCCTTCCATTTTAACATGCTTGAAAGTTTTATTTTATTTCATGTCATATGGTTAGAGCACCCATAATCCACCACCCAATCATCATTATAGTTTATGGATTTATCACTTACAGTGACAAGTGCTTCCTCCTCTTTTAACTTAAGTGTGACAGATGGTGTAGCCTCACCAGACTTGATAGTCACTGGCTCTACATTGGCATGTGAAGCTTTAAAATCCCATTCATCTTCACTTTCAACTTGGGACTGAGAGGACATTGCAACATTTCCTTTTACTCTCTTACATCGACAATCTTGAGCATAGTGCCCCGTTATCCACAGTTGTAGCACTGGTCATTCTTACGGCGACTTGTTTTGTCCTCCAATTGGTGATTTTGATAAGTTCCCCTTTATTTCCAAATCCTTTGTTGTTGATGTTTCTGTCGCCCTTCTTGCTTCGGATTGCCTCCATTAATTATTCTCATAGCCTTCCAATCTTTAGCCCTTTTATTGCTAAAAAGGGCTTTCTCCTCTTCTTTGGTTGAGACTTTAACCATTTTCTTATTTAAAGCCTCTTCATTAGCCAAAACATTTTCTAACTCATTTAGAGTTTACTCATTTTCCCATCCACGAGTTGCTGTGACTAGTGCATTAAACTCAGGATGCAACCCATGGATTATGATCCTCCTCATCCTTATCTCCGTGATTTGATTTTGAGGATCTAATTTTAAAATTTCTTGACATAAAGTTTTAACTTTAGTGAAGTATTCACTCACCGTCATGGCTTGCTGTGAGATTGACAATAACTCATTCTCAAGTTATTGGGGCTTGGCGTCATTCATTCGAACAAATAATCTAGCAAGAGTGTCCCATGCCTCTTTTGGTGTCTTTGCTTCCTTGATACACTGCAACAAAACATCCTCCATTGATATAGACAAAGCATACATTACTTTTCTAGCTCTGACCTTCCACTTCTGAAGTTCATCTTGACTTGTTGGAGTTGAGGTCTCACTGCCTCCAACAATCTCCCATAAATCTTGACCGAGCAAGTAGAATTGCATGCGAGTACTCCAAGTGCTATAATTATTACTATTAAGTTTTTCAAGACTACTTACCGATGTAGTCATGAAAACCAACGTGACTTGGTTTAATTAACTCTAATTAACCAAGTAATTTTGGCTCTAAACCAATGAACTTTACAGTCCCAGACTACACATTAGAGTGTCTAAGCAAATAATCCAGCAGGAGTGTCCTATGCCTATTTTGGTGTCTTCGCTTCCTTGATGCGTAGCAACAAATCATTTTCCACTGATACAGACAAAGCATACATTGCTTTTCCTATTCTAACCTTCCACTTCTTAAGGTCATCTTGACTTGTTGGAGCTAAGGTCTCACTGCCTCCAACAATCTCCTACAAATCTTGACCGAGCAAGTAGAATTGCATATGAGTACTCCAAGTGCTATAATTATTACTATTAAGTTTTTTAAGACTGCTTACCGATGTAGTTATGTCCACCATCGTGACTTGGTTTAATTAACTCTAATTAACCAAGTAAGTTTGGCTCTAGACCAATGAACTTTACAGTCCTAGACTGCATACTAGTGGCACCTCGACATAACACGATCCTCGATCACTTGTTCCAAATGTATTTGGTAATCGGTCCTCGACCACCTGCTCTGATACCACTTATAGAATTTGTGGAGGATCATTTTTTAATAAACTAACTTTTATTATGTAAGAAAAAATTCTAGTACAAAACTTGTACACTTCACACACAATACTTTCACAAAATACTATACTTAATTCATTTTTGCTTTTTACTCATGGCACATGACACACATAGACATGATATAGCACACACTTCTTTGCTCTCTAATTTACATACCACCCATGCATGCCTTGCACCTCTAAATCTCATAGCACACAACACTCTTTTACATTCTCATGGATGACACTCACATAACATAGCATACTGTATTTATATTAGTGTAAAGTCGGTGATTGGTTGGCGGTGAGAAGCTTCATGATGGCGGTGGAAGCAACTTGTTCAACTTGCCAACTTGCCAAATCCACTTGCTATGCCAACTTGCTTAGATCTCTCTAGATGTAGAAAATTTTTTGACTAATTAAAATGTTGAATAATTAACTCTAGAAAAATCTAGAGAGTAAGTTGGTGCATTTAATCAATACCCTTCACCTTAGGAAACCTTAAGCAGCTTTCTAGCTTAGATCTTAGTCATAATAATCTCGATGGCCACATCCCCTTTCCCTTAGGAAACCTTAAGCAACTTTGTAACTTAGATCTTAGTGTCAATTATCTCAATGGTAACATCCCATCCACCATAGGAAACCTTAAGCAACTCTCTAGCTTAGGTCTTAGTCGTAATAATCTGAGTGGCCAGATCTTCTCCAACTTAGGAAACCACAAGCAGCTCTCTAGCTTAGATCTCAGTTATAATAAATTTTAATGGCCAAATCCCTTCCAAATTAGGAAGCTTGAAGCAGCTCTCTAGCTTAGATCTTAGTGTCAATTATCTCAATGGCCAGATCCCCTCCACCTTAGGAAACCTTAAGCAACTTTCATATTTGGATCTTAAAAATAACAATTTTAGTGGTTCAATTCGCAATTCTTTTGTAAGCCTTACCCAATTCTTCGGTTTTATTTATCAAACAATCAATTGGTAGGCCCCATCTCTTTTCAACTAGGTAGATTATCAAGTCCGGTGGAAGTAGATTTATCTAATAACTTTCTCAGTGGAACAATACCATTCGTTTTGTTTTCTCTACCAGAACTATATAATTAAAAACTTCATAACAATAATTTCAATGGTAAGTTAGGTCAATTTCAGCATAATCCATTATTGCATTATATCAATTTGAGCAACAACAAGTTGCATAGGCCAATTCTAAGTTCAATTAGTAAACTCGATACTTTATTGCTTCTCATTCTCTCATCAAATGATAAGCTAATTGGAGAGGTTCCTTCTTCAATTTATGAGCTGCAGTCCCTTCGAATTTTTGACTTATCTAGTAACAGCTTAAGTGGTTCCATCCCAAAATGTTTGGGAAGCTTGAGCTATGACCTTGAGGTGCTTCATTTGGGCATGAATTATTTCAATGGAACTATTTATCCCTCCATTCCTTTCAAAGGTCAAGTACTTGAGATACTTGAATTTCAATAATAATCAATTGCATGGAAAAATCACAGTGTCTATCATGAATTGTCTAAGATTAGAAGTCCTTGATCTAGGCAACAACAAGATACTTGATACATTCCCCTATTTCTTGGAAGCTCTTCAAGAGTTGAAGGTCCTTGTGTTGCGATCCAATAAACTCAATGGCTTGGTTAAGAACTTTAAACTCAAATCTTCATTCCCTAAGTCGCAAATTTTTTATTTGTCCAATAATAGTTTAAGGGGAACATTACAGAGGGAGTATTTTGATCATTTTGAAGTAATGATTACCTTTGATAAGAGCATGGAATACATGGGCTCTATACCTGATTATAAATATATTGTGGAGCTGATGCTCAAAGGATCAATGACTCTATTAGTGAAAATCCAAACACACCTCACAATAATTGATTTTTCATGTAATCACTAGACAGGGGAGATTCCACAATCATTTGGGATGCTTAAAATTTTTAACAGCTCAACATGTCCCATAATCAATTTACTTAAAAAATTCGATCATCATTGGGGAACTTGACCTATTTGGAATCATTGGACTTGTATTCAAATCTTCTAATTGGAAGAATTCAAATGGAATTGACAGTTAACATTTCTTCAAGTGTTTAATGTATCCTATAACCAACTTGAAGGTCCCATACCCTATTCCAAGCAATTCAATACATTTGACAATAGCTCATATAAAGGAAACCCAAAATTATGTGGATTTCCATTATAGAAAGAATGTGAGAGTGTTGGAACTCAGCAACAAATTCAATTAGAAGAAGATGGTTCAAAATATGATGAAAATGGATTTGCTGAGAAGCTTTGTTGACAGGGTATGGATGTGGAGTACTATTGGGTCTTGGGATAGGGTACATTATGTTTAGAACAAGAAAACATTCATGGTTTGTGATGATGATTGAAGCTGAAGGTTATCATTGGAGGAAAATTTTAACAAGATCAAGAACACTTGCAAATCTCATAGTAGGAGAAACTAGTCAATGCAATCGGGTTTTCGAGGTAATTTCTCATCTATATCTCTAACAAGTAGTGGTACTTTGCATCATTTATTTTTGTTTTTGCTTTCAAAATTAACATTTGGATTATGTTACAAGTAGATGAATAATTAGAGGATGTTGGAATTACTACAAAGTGAATGCATTGTCCAAAAATGGCTTTGAAGGCAAGGGAATGCATTTACTTCTGGTCTATTTTGTTTTCCTTTGATGCTTTTCTTTTTCTTTTCTTTTTCTTTATTTAAGGTGCAATTTCACTGTACAGTGATTTTATTTTTATTCCATAGGTTTCACTTGCTTTGATGGAGATTAGGTTGTGGGTGTAATGGGGGAAGCCTACTGGCTGGGTGTAGTCTTCTACTCTTGAACAAGTTTTTTTACTTTTTTTAGGGGCATTTGATTCATGGTTCGAAATTTAAATCGGATTGGAATTGAAATGTAAAGAAATGGAAAAGGGAATAAAAAATTAAAGAAAGTGTTTGTTTCTCTAAGAAATGTTAATGGAAATAAGAATCAACATCATTTAGCAACTAAATTTTCTTTTGTGAAAAATATTTTTGTAATTATTTTTTAAATATAAAAATTAGCATTATAATTATTTTTATATATTAAAAATTAATATTGTAATTATCTATTATAAAATATTTTTAAGATATTTCTTTATAAAAATATTATTATAATTTATAAAATTTATTTGATTTTTCTAAATATTTTTATTCAAACATTTAATACATATTTTTATTAATTTATATGTTTTATTTATAAATTTAAAAAATAAATGTTAATATTGAAATGTTTGACCAATTTATAATTGATTTGACTTAATTTTAAGGGAATCAAAAGGCATTCCTTAAGAATATAAAGGGAATGGTGAATGCATAATTTCACTCATCAACTTTACACGATTAACTTTTAATACTTCTTAATTTTCATTTAAAATTTATTAATTAAAATGATTTGTAATTTTAAATATTTCAATAGAATATTGTATTAGTAAAAATATTTTAATTTAATAAATTTAATTAGAATATATGTTTTAATTAAAACTATATATACATATATATAGATATATATATACACATGCCATCTAAGGGTTCACACTTTATGTTTTAATAAATCAATTTATTTTTAGCCGGTTAATTAGGTTCACAGTACTAAAAGAAATTCTGTTGATCCAAGCTAAACTTAATCAAGCGCACTTATACCCAACGCACTCAACATCTAATAGTTAAAAACAATTTTGTGATGCAAAACAGGTGAATTATTTGAGGAAACTAATTTAGATTAAAATCATTCTTAATTAAGCTGTTTCCCACAACTTAAGTCGTGTGATAAAGACAAAAAGAAAGGCATGCATGTTAATGCTCAATGCTCATGGCATAACCTGACCAGACAATCAGGCAGTTGCAAATTTCACCTAATCAAATACTACAAAATTAGTGCTGGTATAGACAGTAGTAGTGGCATTTGGCGTACCATTAATGCAACGAAGGATTAGCAGCAGTCAGGTAACTACGAAAGACCGAGTATATATATCTATAGCGTGTGCATTTTGACAAGCTTAAACCATTTAACAAGGTGCTTGAGAAGCCTTATTGGGTCCCCTGTTCGCCAACAATCGTTTTTTGGTACATCAACCGTTGGGAAAATAGCTTAATTTTGTACCAATAACAGCTGATAGTTAGAATAAATCCATGCCGAAAACTTAAATCTCTCTAATAGAATGAATCGATTTGTAAGTTCTTAGAGTTTTTGCCTTGTAAAAAAAAAAATATCCATGCCGACCCTATTATATTCATTCATCAGAGGTGGGAATTGCATTGCCTGTTTACATCAAGTCTCCGGCGAAAATTTGTAACAGAGACCATGTCGATCAGTGACACAGAAGGCTTTTTCACTGATGCAGACATTTTCCTTGCGATCAAGAGTTGTTTTAGAGTTTACTTATTTTGTTTTTGATAAGTTTTGCATTTCAGATTGGTAAATCTGTCTGTCTATAAATAAATGTGCTATGGCTCACGACTCAATTCCTCTGCATCTTTTTGTTGTTCTTGCATGTGTCTTGCTACACATCTCTGTCTTTGAATTCTTCCTTTTCTAAATCATCACGAGTACTCTGTCAATATGAGCAGAGCCATGTGAAGAATATCTGCACTTGTAGCCAATTTACAGTGCAACCAGCTACAACAGTGCTCATTCGCATAGAATTATTTGTATTCACAGCTGGCCCTGGATTCCAGGAAGAGGAATCGCTCCAACGGTTATTTGTCCAGCCTTATTGAGGAATCAATTTGTATATACAAGAAAAAATTAGTTAGTGACTCAACATTCATACAAACTCCTAGAACAGTATAGCTGTTATTTTATTATTTTTTTTGTATATATAAATAGCAACGTCTTGTACATTTTTGGATATGAGAAGCAATTAATAAAATTTTGAAAACTTCTCATAAAAATGTTCACCATGCGTTGCTCCAATTCAAAATCTCTTTTTCCATTAACACTTTTGCTTCTGAAAGTGATTCCATATTTGGATTAGATCCGGCTTATCCCAACACAAAGTCATGGAAAGAGGGTACGGATTGCAGCTTGTGGGATGGGGTCACTTGTGACTTGCGGATAGGCTATGTAATTGGGAAGTATGCTTTATGGTACCATCCATTCCGACAATGCTCTTTTCTTGCGTTCTCGTCTTCAAAATCTCAATCTTCCAACATTTCACCTCAGTTTGGTAAGCTGTCAAAATTCACACATCTCAATCCACCACAATTCTCTAATCAATATGGTCTGGTTTCACTTGATCTCTCTTGGAGTATTGGTCAAAATCTAACAAGTTTAGAAAACTCAAACCTTAGGTTCTGTAGGTTCCATTACAAATCTCTCATCTATCCAATCTGGTTTCACTTTATCTCTTTTGGAATTGGGTGGTCTGAAACTAGACGCAACTGCTTTCAACAAGCGCATTCAATCACTAAAACTAGTCATTTGAAATCTTTAACAATTTTCCTTATGTGCAATAGAGATGGAATAAATATCCATGTTGTCACGTGAAAAAATATTTTTTCGAAAAAAGGTAAAAAAATAGCTTGCATTTCTCACATTAACATGACTAAGGTAATTGAAATAAATCCTAAATTATTGAATAACTCCCTATTTTTTAACATATTTTTAAATAAGAGATCGATTAGAATAAAAATGCAGTTAAAAGGGACAGAAAGAAGGAGGAAAATTCGAGGAAAAGGGATTGATTTCTTAATTAATCTTTTTGGCAATGACCTGCATTTATATTTGAGATGTGTTAATAATATGGCACTTGAGACCTCTCTAACCTGTGGCAACTCTATATTATATTACATAGAGCTAGCATTCACATCATATAAATATTCATAGAATTCATACAGATTTAATCATCTCACTTCTCAAAACAATAATTTAACTTTAACTTAAAAGAAAAGGTATTCTAATGCATGGCCATGCGCTCTTTACTTTGGCTCATTCAATTTCACTCCTTTGTGTTGTTTCTCCTACACTTTCAACACTATTTTTCTGCCATCATGATCATTAAGAATGTGTTTCGTTCAAATCAATTTTACAAAATTTTATGAAATTTATTTGCAAATAAGTGAGTGTGTTTGATTTAAATGAAAACTTTGTAAAATTCATTTTTAATTCTAACTTCTTAGTTCTATGAAATTACTTAACACTAAATTCATTTTTATTGATGTAATGTATTTAGTTTAAATGAATTTGGAATTCATTTACAAATAAATTGTATTTAAAATTTATTTAGAAATGAAATTAATTCCTTAAGATTGTATTTGGATGCAACCATTTAATTTGAAATTCTAGATTTCAAATATTGAATTTCAAATTCAAGGATTTCAAATAACATGTGATTAGAAGTTATTTCAAATCCTCATTAAATAAACTTTCTAAATCTATTTTCAATTTGTTTGAAATTCTCATTAACACAAACTTACATAGTTGCCAAATAAGGGATTTGATCTGAATTCAAATTCATGATCAAATATTTTGCATCCAAATATAGAATAATGGAATTGAACCAAATAAAAGGTAAATAAAATCCTAAATTATTCGATTATAATTACATTTATGAATTCAGAGTGGGATAATGTTAATTATTTGAATTCGCATAAGACATGTACAGTTGTCTTTAATGAAGTCTTTGGTCTTCTCTTTGGGTAAATAAAGTAAAAGTTAATTATTAAAGTAAGTCGCATTTATTTTGCTTGTTTCATGCAAGCCTTTGAAGGTTACATGGAAATTAATAAAGACGATTTTGTAGTCACTATCATCAAATAGTTTGTTGCTTTATATTGTATACATTAAGAAAATTAATCAATCTTGGTCTTTAGCCTTTTTTTTCTTTAAAGCGATTCCATGATTAAAGACCTAGTCGATGACTTGTATTGACTTGCGATCCATAAATACCGACACATTCATACAGATTTTCTCATCTCATATCTCAAAAAAAAAAAATATATGTCACGAATATTTAATTAGGAATTTTAAAAAAATGTTTTATGTAAATTGCTGTTTATTTTTATTTGTTAAACCATAAAATACTACAAAAAGTGGAAACCGAATATTGTTTTGTTTATATTTTGAATGCTTTTAGAATGAATAGCATCCATTTTTATTCTCATCTCAGATCTAGCTATGCAGTTTTCACCTCTTCTTCAATTCACAATAAGTCATAATTCGCTGAAAATTGATTAGTGTAGTTGTATAATTTTCTTTATTAAGATATTAACAGGCTTAAAATTTGATCTTTACGTATTTGTCCGATTTTATTTTCATTTTTGATATAAAATCAGAACTGTAGATTATCTAATAACATAAACTCTTATCCCTAAAATAAAGCAAGCTTGGTACATGATTCATGATGTAAAATACAGTTTGGGAATAATTTTTCCCCCCGGTTACAATTATAGGAAAAAGTTTTGTGAAATTATAAGATTTAGGCAAGATCTTTAGTATGATTCCACATTTTGTTATACATGATACTTGATATATGCAAAATATACAATGCATATATGAGAGCTAGGAAATTTTAATGCATTAGCCAATAATATTTTTGTCTATTGATAAATGCTTTGGCTTTAATATGCTTTTAGAAATTTTCTTAACAAGAAAATAGCTAAAATTTTATAATTCAGGACATTTCTGGTTCAATTTTCATTTTATATTGTTTGTCTTTATACAATTTTTTTTAGGTAAAATAATAGAAGATTTAATGGGTTGTTGACTATACAACAAAGGTAATTATTAAAGTAATTATTTCTTTAAAACTAGTCATATTCATTGTGGGAATTCAAATTCGAGATCACCTTTACAATTCTCACAATTAAAAATATTAATTAAACCACTCTTAATGGCTTATGCATTATTTGTCTATTCTTTGACTGTAATTAATTATTTTAAAAAGTAAATATATCTTGGTTATTATGAAAAATATTTGGCTAAAACAAGATATAATATATGCAAAATTCTAATTAGAAACATTCTATGTTTTTCAATAAATCGTATAGATATAAATATAAATTTATTGCATTCAACTGATAGAACATAACGAAGTACTTGCATCATAGTAAATTTCTAATGCAATCATTATATTCATACTATCTGAACTAATTAACAATAAAATTGTCATCATTAACCAACTAATTGCATCAATTTCAAAAGCTTACTGAAAAAAATTGGACACAAAAAACATGTAAAATGGTAAATACATAGGCAAAGGTAAAAATTTGGCACATTTAATAGGTCACATGAGCATGGCCCCAACATGTACGCAAAAATCCTCCATTTTCCCCACATTCCCTTTATATCTAAAACCAAATTTGCAAACGCCACATGGCTCAACATCCACCTGTAAATTTCTTTAAAATTTCCCATTTCCTTTGATAGTAATTGACTCACTCATTGATGTAGTCTTTCTATACAAACCACCTTCTTGTTAAACACTAAACACTCAAACACTCTTTATTAAACTCTCTCAAATACTCTCACACACTTAGAAGCTTTGTTTCTTTACACTTCTTCTTCTTTCTTTTTCTTTGATGCATAAACCTCTTTGCAAGAGGCTCTATTTATACTACTAGAGAAACAATATAAACAATTCAAATAAACAAATACAATTAAATCCTAACCATACACTTAAAAGTAATACAACTCACACCAACTAATCTTAATAATTTCTCATACCAACTAATAATTTCTCACACCAACTAATAATAATTAAC
>CATIWM010641855.1:0-25167 GCA_949671775.1 Mallotus repandus
AGGGCGCAACGGGAAGGAGGTGGAGGGGGGTGTGGGGGGGGGGGGGGGGGGGGGGGGGGGGGGTGAATTATATTTTTTAGAAAATTTTTAATTTTCTTTTGAATTTTATTTCCTTCTCTTTAGTTTTAATTTTTATTTTTGTTTAATTTCCTTTTCTTTTTAGGATTTGAATTAAATTTCCTTTTTAATTTTTCAATGTTATTTTTATTTTTCCTTTTAGAATATGGTTTATTTGATTTTCATTCTAAAATTTAGCAAAGTTGATATTCAATTAAGAGTAGGATTTTTCATTATTTTTCTTTCCTTTTTTTTTTGAAAATTTGAATTTTTCTTCTCCTTCCAAATTAAGGAGAAAATTTTTAGGTTTTATTTTTCCATTATGTGTAAGGATTACTCTTTATATATATATGTACAAGCATGTTGCTCACAAATTAGTCATTCTTTAACTTTGAGAAACCCTGGCTAATGCTTTTTCAACTCACTTTATGCTAATAATTTTCAATTCTTATTTTTGCTTCAAAATGTCTTAAGAAAAGCCAAATCAAGCAAGATAAAGGAAAGTTAAGGCAATAATGCAAAATGATGATGAGTTGAGTGAACTCACTAAAGAATATAGTGCTCCCTTTTCTATTCATTCGCACGAGGAGGGTAAGAAATTGTGCTCTATTTTAAACAAAAATTTTATTTTGCCTAAATTCTTTGAGGATGATGTTTTGTATGACATAGGGGTTGATGAAGATATTGTAATTTTGTGTGACCAATTGGGTTGGACTAAGTTTATTAAAATGAGACATGACACTTTTTAGGAATCACACTTGAATTCTACACAACTTTTAAATTTATGGATAAGGATAAGCAAGTGTTCTCCTGTAGACATTTCAAAAAAGAATTTCATGTTGATTTTGAACTTATGACTAATGTTTTTAGGTTTCCTAATGGAGGGATTAAACAACCTCCAAGAGAATTTGAGATGCTTCCTTTTTGGTGAAGAATAACCGAGGATAGCAGTTTCAACAAGAGAGAGAGGATGGTTAGTTGTTTGATTAAAGATCATGCTTACTTGTTAATGTGCACAATATCTTTGGAAAATAAGATAGTACCTGGGTTTTAAAGGATGAACTTTCTATGTTATGGTGCTTGCATACTAACACTAAAGTTTCTAGTGCTCATTTTGTTGTCCATACTATATGGTGTGTTGTGCAGGTAAGGAGAGTAGCTCTCTCTATAGGACATATCATAGCAGCCTGGGGCAATACTTTTCTACATTTAATGTAACCTACTCCACTAAAGGAACGAGAGTCCTCAAATTAAAGACTTTAAATGAAAGGATGCTCATCTGCACTGATATCATCATTGAATGGAGGACACTGAAAGAGGTTAAGAACTAGAAAAACTATTTGTTACGCCAATATGCTTTAAAGCAATTGAACAAGTCTTCTTCAAAAGAGGATGAGGAAAGCGATGGAAGTAGCAATGAGTATTGGCTAATGAAAAGAGTCACGAGCAATGAAGCAACTATAGAGCAAATGGTGCTACTTTGATTGGATATGTTGGAATTAAAGCTATATGCTAGGTTAGATAAGCTCTAAATCATGATAGAAGATTTTGAAAAAGTGTAAGTGAGTCAATTCAAAAGACTTAAAAAGCTCATAAAGGCCACCAATTCCAATAATTCCTCACCTCCACCACCGCTATAAAAAAGGGAGATATTTTCTGCACTGTTACTTTTTGTTTTGTTATTAAGTCTTTTGTTGCATTTGGTTATTAGGATGTATGCATCACACTTGAGTTTTTTAGGCCTATTCTTAAGTAGAACCTAATTCATTGAATGTGGTTTTCTTGAAAAGATGTGGTAATCTTCATTTAATATGAGTTCGGACTTTTAAGCTTAAGATAATGATTTATGGTTAGGGACTCTTTAACCTTTAATGAACTCAATGCTTACTTCTTAATTGAGTGATTGAACTTGGAGTATTGAATTCTGAGAAAGGTGTTTGTAAGTATAGATTTAAAATTCAACTCTTAAAGTTAGTTAACTCTTATGTATTTTGGTTCTTATGAAAAAAGAAAAGAAAATAAATGTGAGATGGAGCATAAAATGCACTCGTTTAAAAGGAGCATAAAATGCACTCATTTAAAAGGAGCTAAAACTTTAAAATTATAAATCTTTATATGCTCCTTCTACTCCAATGCTCTTAAATAGAGTATGAGTATCCAAAGGACCCTTTGTAAGGTATCCACACTGAGTAGTACGGGAAACGTGGGGGATATAACAATTGGAAAAACTTTTGTTGAATAAAATAATGAAGGTGCTTTAAAAGTGCCTCATGTATAAGATTCTAAGATTAGCCAAGTTTTGAATTAATTTCTATTTGCTTCCATCTTTCTTTGATTTCAATTTTTCATTTTCATGAATTCTATTAAGAAGTTTTCTCTTCAGATGGTAATTTACCATGTCCTTGACCTTGAGTTATTATTTTAATTTTGGAGTTTTTAAGCTTTATATTAAGTGAAGATTGCCACAACTAGTTAAGTTAGAGCTAAGCAATGAATTGGGCTCTTCTTAGGAATAAGGTGTTTTTATATTTTGCTTAAGGACAAACAAAAGCTCAAGAGTGGGGGAGTTGATAAGTGTGAAAAATAGTAGATTTTGAGCACTAATTAGTTGAGTTTTAGGTGTCAAAGTGTCTAGAATAGTGTTGAATATTTACATTATTTACTTAAATTCTTTAGAACATAAGTTTTTATAGGTTTTTATGATTTCAGTTGAATTTTGATTGTTTTTAGTTTAATTTTTTATGCTTTTACGTTGTTTGGATAGGTGTGCTCAAGTTTGGATCAACACAAGTGGAGTTTAATCGAGAACTTAAAGAGACAAGCTCAAAATCTCCGTGAAAATAAGACAAAGAGGCATTCATGGCCATGCGTTGTACCTGAGCCTAAAAAGATTACTTTGTAGGGGCATGTACAACCATGCACATTAGGGTGCACAATTGTGCACTGTGAAGAATTTCAATTATGGATGTTTATTTTTATGATTTTTAAGAGACAATTATAAATAGTTTTGTTTTGTCTCCTTTACAAAGGTTGGCTGGTTTGAAAAATGGCTAAGATCATTTTCATTTTTCAATAGAACAATTTTAGTTTTCATTTTTCATTTTGATTTTGCTATCTACTCAAGGATTATTAAGAGTTGAGGGTTGAAGAACAATTGTAATCATATTCAAGAGAAGAAGAACAAAAAAGGGTTTTTCCTTCCAATTATTCTTTGTACTTTATTTATTAAATATAATGTGTGTGTTTGCAATTTTCAATTCTTTTCTCTTTTCATTTGCCATGAGTAGCTAAATTAGTAGTTAGGGTTTTCTTTAGACCCGACTCAAGAATGGACTTAATTAGTTGAACTCTATATCATTAAATCTATAGTCCATGATTATTATTATTGAACTTAATGCTTTTTTAGGACTAAACACCCTTAGAATTGAATTAGATAATAGGGTGATATCGAAAGAAGATCCTTATTGAGAATAAAATAATAATCTGTTAATTTAATTAAATTGGAAAGGAGACGGTTTGGTTGTTAATATTCTTTTAAAAGCTTTACTTCAATATTGAGAGTAATTAATTGCTTGAGTAGCGAAAGCTAATCACTTGAGTAGTTGTTATAATCAATAAATTAAGTGAGTGCTCGGGAGAGACTTTCATATGTCTAAAAATGCTTAGGAATGGAATAAATCTATAAGTGATAAGGAGATTGACATACATTTAGATAAAATTAAGTCAGGGACAAAGACCTTAACATCCATTTAATTGATAAATTTTATAGTAGTTTAATTGTGTTTTTTTTAGATTAGTTTAAATTTTTAGCAATAACCTTATTCAACTGTCTAAATAAGTAAACATAAAGAGTAGTTTAATAATCAACATCCACTCCTTGTGGCATTAATATTTTTACTAGTTGGATGAATTCGTGCGCTTGTAGATACATACAATATTGCAACATTGAAAAGTGGTAGGGGCACTGCATAAACCAAAAGGCATTCTTCTATATTCATTGGTGCCTTAAGGACATGTAAATTTAGTCTTTTCTTGATCTTTGGGTGCTGTGGTGATATAATTATAGCTAGAATATCCATCCAAGAAATATTAAAAAGTGTGAGCCACAATCCTCTTTAGTATTTGATCAATGAATGGCAAAGAAAAGTGATCCTTTCTTATGGCATTATTAAGCTTTCTATAATTAATGCATACTCGTTATACACTAACCACTTTAGTTGTTATGAGCTCACCTTCTTTATTCTCCACAATTGTCATTCTACTCTTGTTAGGTACACATTGAATAGGACTTACCTAAAAAGAATTTAAAATTAGGTAAATGATGTCTGCATTTGACAATTTCACTATTTCTTTCTTTACTACCTCTTTCATATTAGGATTTAACCTCATTTAACGCTCTATAATAGTCTTATGTCTTTCCTCCATCAAAATCTTATGTATATAATAAGATGGACTAATTCCTTTAATGTTAAAAATTTGCCTCCCAATAGCCCCATACGCCTCTTAAGCATCTATATAATCAAAAGTTCTTATTCATAAGTTAGCTTTGAAAATATAGTAAGGGGTAAGGTTTTATTTTCACTAAAGTAAGTGTATCTAAGATGGGATGTTAAAAGTTTGAGTTCAAGGTTTAGAGGAGTGATAATGGATGAGGCGAGGGAAGACTCCTCCTCCAACCACTAAATTTTATTACCCCTCGGACTTATATTATTGACGTACTTACCAAAACTTCCTTACCCAAGGGCACCAAAAGTCTTATTTTTTGGTGTAGGTTGAGAATTTTTAGTCAAACCATCATACTGGTTATGAGTTGTGAGTTCCTTGGGGTCTTGCACTTTGTCATCTTTAAAACATCTCTTTAATTCAGTTATATCTTGGGGTAATTGCACCTTATGTTGTAGAAGATTATCTACACATGTATCCACTAAATACATACTCATACAATAATCAACATCAAAGGGTTGCTTATAGGCCTTGTATAAATAAAATATGCACTTCTCATCCCCCACACGAAGTCTGATAGTGCCCTCATACACATCAAATTGTGTCTTTACCTATACAAGAAATGCATCCCTAATATCAATGGTATGTCCTCATCTTCCTTAAAGTCTAACATAATAAAATCTGCAAGAAATATAAACTTACCTGCCTTAACAAGCACATCTTCCACAATTCAAAGAGGTCTTTTAGTTGAATGATCTGCCAGTTGTAAATTCATATTTGTCTTTGTTGCTTGTAAGCACAATTTCTTAAGAATAGATATTGGCATAAGATTAATTGAAGCTCTTGAAAAACACAAAGCTCTTTGAAATTGCAAACTCCCAATTGAGCAAGGAATAATAAGAGTTTGAGGGTGTCTTTACTTAAGTGGTAGCTTATTAGTGATTTACACACTGCATTTCTTGTTCAGTGTGACTGCCTTGAACTCCTCTAATCTCTTTTTATTTGAGATTAGGTCTTTTAAGAACTTGGTATACTTAGGCATATGAGCTAACATCTGTACAAATGGAACATTAATGTGTACATTCCTAAGCATGTCAATAACTTATTCCTCTTCTCGTCTCTTTCTTCATTCCTTATCCCTTGGGAAAAAGGTAAAGGTGGTACATATGAATTTATAGCGTCTCTTTATTGGACTTAAATTTCTTATTAAACTTTGATTTCCCCTCACTTTTACTTCCCTTAGTCAAATTGACTTTGTTCTCTTCTTCATTTGGCTCAACTTCCCTTCCTTAGTGGAATTGGATTCAACTTTATCCCCATATGTTTTGCTCCTTTTGTTGTATTATCATCTTCAACCTTTTTTTCTTGTTGAATACAGATTCTTAGGGTCTCTCTAACTTATTTCCACTTCTTAAAGTTATGACTTTAACTTGCTCTTTGGGGTTAGTCTCCATATTGCTAAGCAAATTCTTAGGTCCACATGTTGATAATGCATTAGCAACTTGACCCTTTAAACTTATAGATTATGAATGGATGAATAATGATTTTTAAATATCAATTGAGCATCCTTATTTATTTGGTCCATCCTAACCTCCAATTTTTTGAGAAACATCCTCCTATAAGATCATTCTTTTATCCATCATTTTGACTAATGTAAGCACCCAAGGTTGGGATAGCACTGTTTGGATGTGACGAGGACTCCGATGATGAAAATTTACCTGAAAGTAGGTTATTGGATTTCAATTTTTTTAAATCTCAGGACTAAACTGCGGTGTTTTAAGGACCTAAATGTAAAATTTTTATATTCTTTATGGGTCAATTTGTAAATAAATAAAATTTTTAAATGAGGGGCTAGTATTAATTCTGGATCGAAATTGTGTAATTCTAATCAGAATTACATATTTTCGTCTGACCGGAATTACACATTTTAGGTCGAATATATGGAATTCCGACCGAAATTTCACATTTTCGATCGGAAATATACAATTTCGGTCGGAAATTACACAAGTCCGACTGGCTTTCACTGATTTTTTTTCAAATTTTTGAATTTTTAAAATTATTTCTTTGGATTTTGATTAGTCCAAAATTAAATAAAAGATAAATATAAATATTATATAAAATAAAATAATCCTAATAAGCCTATATTATCATATTGTTTTGAAAGTTAAAATAATAATCTCATCTTCTGTGATTTGAAAATCATAGGAGGTTAGCTTTAGGATTTATAAAAGAGGTTTTTTACATGAGGAATAGGAGGAGTTTTTGAAAAAAAAAGGAAAGACGAAAGAAAAAAGAAAAAAGCTTTGTTTTACGTTCTAATCTTTGGTTTTAACTTTTTGGTACGTCCTTTGAAACTTACAAGTTGCATTAATCAAGCCTGAGGAAAGAAATCAAATCCATAGATCCTATTTCACTCAAGAACAGTGATTCAATTAACCCTCTGATGAGCAAATCAAATGGCATCACCATCTGCATCCCTCCTCCTTTTTTCTTCTTTTTTTATTTGATTTTATTTTTCTTAATTTATTTCTTTATTTTAGAATTTTCTTAATCATTTTTATGTTGTTTTTTTTTGTTTTTTTGTGATTTTGCTATGATGAGAGAAATCAAAACTGTGGAGTAGTCATGTGAATCAATACCGAACTAGTGAAGGTCCATGGAATGCCATGGATATTAGCTTTGTAGTCACTTTTTTTTTATGTAGTTTTAGTTGTTTTTATTATTTTTTTTGCTTTTTTTGTATTTTGTGTGTTTTGCTTATTTATTTTGTTTATTTGGGCATGTAATTAATTAATTTATACATAGGAGCTGTAATAGCCCCAATAGTGGAAAATAGTGAAGTTGTTTAATTTTTTGCACCATTAAAATTAATTAGTAAATTAGGTTTATTTGGTAAAATCCCAATAAAATCAATGGTGACTTTAGATTAATTTAGGTTGCATATAAATAAATTAGGGTTAGAATTCGCTATTTGAATGCTTTAGTATGTTTATATGTTTATTTGGGTTTTCATTTTATTTTTCTTTTTTTATTCATTTTGGGTCCTAAGCCCACGTGTAGGTTAAATTCATTAATAATAGGTCTTTTTGAAATTGGTTTTTTTAGGTTTAATTAATTAAAACGAATTTAGGCCCATTTACGTTAATTTAGACTTAGGTCCACTTTAGAATTAAAATTGACCTAAACATAGCTCAGCCCATTAAATAAGCCCATTTTAAAATTAATAGGCCTAAGATCACTTTAAGGTTAAAATAAATTAGAATTAGGGCCACTAATTTAATCCAATCCAATCCAATTCTTTTCCATAAAATTAGTAGACTTTGGCTCATTTTCTTTACAATTAAAATAAATAGATTTAGGCTCACTAATTTAATAAAATGTAGGCCCACCTTTAGTTTCCATTTCACTTGTAAATAAAATGTATAGACTTAGCTAACATAAAATTAAAATTAATGTAATTTAGACTTAGGGACGTTTCACCTTGTATGAATGTAATTTTTATATGTAATTTTATGACTAGTTGCCTTAGGTGTTGATTGCTAAAATATGGTTTAATATGAAATTGCATGTAATTAGAGAATAAGATAGTAATTCATAAACTAATTTTAAATAACACGAGACTAAAAGAAGTTGGTATTCCGTACCCAGAATTTCCTTGTTGTGGTGCTAACTTTCTTTTAAAGAATCGAGTTACCACCACCTTTGATTTGTCCCAGTTATTATCCTGGGTGGTGACTTCTTATCTCTATACCATGTCTTTGTGATATGGTTAGTGTGTTCTCTAGAGCCCTGAGCTCAAACAGTGTCACAGTTGCTAAGATCTCGGATGCGCACTACAACTAACTTATCCAATTTTCTCTCCAATGATAAAATTCTATCTTGGGATGGATTTTAATGCAAAACTTAATAATTTGGATGACCAAAACCTAGTGGACATTATGGTTTATTCACTCCTTGATCATTTTGATTTTTCTATGAAAAATTAGGGTGATTTCTCCATTAAGGATTATAGATATTGCCATACATATTACCCCTATTTGCATATAATTCACATCCTCCATATTTTGCATTAATACATACTTAATAGTTTCATGATTCCCCTTGCATAGCTCACATAATGAAGTTGATGTATTTGATATAGCATTAATCTTCATACCTTTCATCTCCTTTTGTAGTGCATCTAACTTAGCATGAATTGAATTCACACCATCTAATTCCAACAACCTATTTTTTCTCAATGACATAGCCCTTTCGTTACTCCAGATTTGTTTTGTTATTGCCACTTCTTCAGAAAAGTCCAATCCTTAGGTGTTTTATTCCATATTGAACCTCTACATGCTAAATCAATGTTTCTCCTCAACATGAAACTAAGACCTTTGTAAAAAGATTACACCAAATCCCATAGTGGAATGAGGTGTGAAGGACATCTCCTTTGAAGATCTTTAAATCTTTCCCAACTCTCATATAAGTTCTCATCATCCCTTTAATAAAGAGAGTTGATTTCTACTTTAATTTTCAATGCCTTGGATTGAGAAGGTAATCCCATAAATCATTTTTCAGCTCTATGCGTGAGTGAGAATGGAAACAATAAAAATCTAATAGCATCTTATGGAATACCATTCATCTTTAGCATACCATAATAGTCTATGAATCTAAACATATGTGCCATTGGATCTTTGGATGGTAAGCCATGGAATTAAGAACTTTTGGATCATTTGAATCATGGCTAGTTTTATCTCAAAGTTATTTACAGCAATGGTGGGGTGCACTATAGGTGATTGGTCATGACGGATGCTATTCCTCATTAAGCACTCCCTCATGGTCCTTCTTTGGCCCTTTTCTTTATGGTAGAGAGGATTCCTAACCATGGCAGGATCTCTAGCATTGTTCCCATCACCAGTTTATGGTGGATCAACAATGTTACCACCATTACCTCCATTATTCCATTGTCTAACTCCTTCATGTTCCATAATTTCTTTAGCTCGATGCTCACATGACCTCCGTCTATTGAAACTATGCTTAATCTTTAAATCAATTTCAAAGAAGTTCTCGTGTCTTGGTGTTCTACTACGAGTCCTTCGCATAAACTACCTAAAAGAACAGAAGTTAGAACTGAAATAAAACAAAAATAAAAATAATGTTTAAATCAAAAAATTCTAAGCTACTACCAATATCCACAAAACTATTTCCCGGCAACGGTGCCAAAAACATGATTTGTGCTAGCAAAAAGTATATAGATCACTCAAGTAATATAGTGAATGAAGTATGAGTATAGTTCCCACAAAGAATAGTTATTAAATACTATTTAACTTATATTATTATTTTTCTAAAGAAATCAATGAAAATTTATAGTTTGAAAACTTAAATTAAAACTAAAATTCAACTAAACTTAAACTAATAATAAATCAATGCAACTTAATTTAGGGAAACAATTAATGATGAATTCATGTACTAAAAATTTTATTTTTACTTTGGAGTTTTTGCATTAAATTAACAATCTTACTTAATCTAATTTAAATTTCTGCATATGATGTTTACTACTAATATTCTTATAACTCTCTCAAGTAATTATAATATAATTTAATTAATTTAATTGATAGCTTAAACTCATGGATTCTCACCTTACTAAGTCAAGCTAACAAATCCTTACTCATATTTAAGCACAAGATAATTCATGCAATATTAAGCATTCAAAAGGTCTCTCAACTCAATTGAACTTAATAGACTTTAAACAAGATCCTAAGTTATTAATCTTCTATCAGTCTCATAATAACTTATATGAATATTCAAATTAAGCTTTAAACAAAGCATGCATCATCTCTCGGCCTTAATATTAACTATACATTAAATATAATTAAGCATAAATTTAAAATCCATATGCAAGAAGTTAGACTTCGATTAAGTAAAAGAAGTAGTGAATACAAGCCCAATGCTACTAGCATCCTTCTTAGTACATAATGAAATCTAGCCTAACATAGATGTGAAAACAAGTATACAACTCAAAGGGTTTCAAGAAACATCATAATAATAAGAAATTAAGAAGCAGAGTTTAGAATCCCCCAATTCTTCATCTTGAATAGCTCCTGTGAATGCTAAAGATTCTCATTGCTTATATCCCTGCAAATGTGAACTAAGATTATAATGAACTCTATAATGTTATGAGTGATTGAATGAATTCATTTTCCCTATGCCTAATGGTCCTTTATATAGCCAAAATTTATCTTTATTAGCCTTGTAATTGATTAAAATTTCAAAAGAGTCAAAATCCTAACTAAATTAGGATAACCTCACAACCCTTTATCAATAACATAGCTTCAATGGAAGTGTAGCCCATGAAAACGATCGAACTAGCTCTAAATGTTTGCACAAAAGTTATAGAATTTTCTCTTAGCTTTCCATATCTTTTTAAATCACCTCAATTTGACCTCTGTAACTCAAGTTATAGCCAAAAAATTGAAGTATGCACATCTAGCATAATTTACAATAAACATGATACGACCATATCATTAAAGCGCGTGACTATGCACTTCCTTTTTTGTGCTTTTCTACTATTCAAGCACCCCCACATGGTTGTATCATGAAACCTCACAGTCGTGCAGTGTTATAAACTTCATTTTCTTGCTTTTAGGCTACTCCACATGATTGTATCATAAAACCTCATGGTTATGTAGTGTTTTCCACTTTAATTTCAAGCTTGAATTCTCTTATTTGACCCCTCCTTTGCTTGTTATTTGAACTTTAGCTATCAAATACCTAAACACAAACATAAAAATACTTTAAATGCAACTAAAACACCTCACAGTTTAACCAAACATAAAATCAAACATAAAACTTAACCTAATTTATATAAATTACGTAAAACTAATGAATAACTAAATAAAATCCTAAATCAACATATTTTAACTATTTCAACCAAATATTAACACTTTAATAAGTAAAAATAGCTAAATATTAATTCAAAATATGCACTTATGAGGAGGAGAGGTCATTGGCTTCCTGGTTTGATGTTTTCTTAGTCGTGATTCTCAAATGACTATAGACAATAATCTCCATTCTTGCCACACCATTTTATAGATTTGGTACCCCAACTAATGACAAACTTGCAATGGAATCATATTTCATTTCTAAACTTAGCGACGGAACTAGAATTCTGTCGCAAAATTTAGTAATAAGAAAGCAAATTGATAGTTCTTTTTCTAGCAATAGAATTTTTATTCCATTGCTAAATCTTTTATTAGTAATGAATTTTATGATATTTATTTTTTATTTTATAATAATAAATTTAAAAAAGTTAAATATATATATATATAATATACATATACATTCATTACAAAATAACAATAAATTCAATACATTGTTTAAAAAAACCTTACAGAAAAGTTAATTAAGTTCTCTATTATATCTATAATAAAAAAACTACAAATAATACTTTTTCCAAATTATCTAGTGTAAATATAAAAAATATCAATGCCTAATAGCAATTCTAGTGTCAACATATCTTAAATTTTTGCAGCAGAAATCCATTTAGATTCTAACTTCTATGTCATCTTTCAACAAATGTTCTTTAATTGATTGAATGGACACCTACAAGACAAAACCAAGGAAAAAAAATAAATCAATGCTCTTTAACCCTGAACTGCATATAATAAGAATTTAACTATTAATAAGAATTCAATGATTAGCACTAAAATAATTCACTAAAGTCAAAAACATTAATTTTTATTAACAATTCAAAATTGCTCAAATGTGAGAATTGATTAAAAACAACAGTGATGATGCATAACGTGCCCCTTTTGACGAAATGAGAATAAAATACGAAGTAATAAACTAAATGACAATAGTAATTACTTCTGATGCACCTGATATCCGATATCCCTTAGGACCCGACTAATCCGGATTCGACTCGAGAAGGACCCCGAAGGGCGGCAAAGGTCCCCCATGAGTTTTTAATGCTTCTACATACACTAGGTCTCGAACCCGAGACCTAGCTTAAGTGTCATCAAACTTGTTAGCATAGGTGGATGCCCTAGAGGCCAATCATATATTTTGACATTGTAAATTATCCCAAATGGCAATAAAGAATATTCTTTTATCGAAAGTGTTTATTTAATTGAATATTAATCCATTAGCGTAATGCTAAATAAATTTATTATCAAGGTTGATAATATGAGTGACAAATTTATTTAGTACACATGCTATAAAAATTTTCATAGTCGATAAATTAATATTTGGGTAATATTAATTTGATTATCACCTCTGTCTATTTTCCTTGATTAGTATGTGATACTAATAGTGAGAGGTAGTGAGTCTCATACTACTTGATACGAGATATTAGAATAGACATGTGATGGGTGGATCGAATAGTGACATTAGATTTGTGATCAAAAGGATATTCACTTATAGTCAACGATCATAATCTAAGTCATAATAGTGCATATAGTACTTTAACCTCAGGTAACACTGTCATCCACATTTAAGTGGTTAGGGTTTGTTACCGCTTACATACTTGTGTTAATCACACATGGGTATATGGCGTGTGGTGGCTTTAATCGGTTAAATATAGGGATGAGTGTTTAACTAAGATGGAATTTATTGCCTGGAGTGAACTGGGATAAGATCCTATGCTATCCAAGTTTATTCTTAATGAATAAGTTCCTGGCCATGACAAACATAACACAGTCTGAAAGAGTTTTAGTGCTAGAAAGGTGTTTCTAGTATTTGTTATGTTTTATTAAGAATTGAAACTTGAGATAAGGTCATATGATACAGCTATTAGAGTTTGACTAAACCTTGACTTTAGGCTATATTGGGATCTTCTAATGAAGGAATTTTAGTGCACGATAATTATGGCCCAAGGGTTCGTGTGAATCAATACATGCATTCTTTTCTAATTGGGTAGTGATGATAACGATGCTATGGGTCACTCACAACTTATGAAAACTAAATATGTATAATTGGGATTTTCACATTTAGATTTGAAAGGAGTTTCAAACAATATCAAGTGTTGATATTATCTTCTCATTGCCAATTAGACATAAACCTAGTGAGTCACACCTAAAAGAGTTTCACCAAATCACCATTAACATTAATCTAATTATTGATTAAAGAGTTTAATCAATTAATTAAGATTAATGGAATTAGATTTATGCTTTAGGCAATTATTCTAGCATGTCAAATTTCATCCAAGGGTTTAATTATTTGTTTATACTTAATTAATATGACATATTAATTAAAGTATTAAATTAATAATATATTTTGTTTCTAATTGGACTTGGATTAGTGACCCAAGTTGTTTAGGCGTAGGACCAAAAGAGTTTTGGACCAAATATCAATCCAAGATGTTGAGAAAGCCCATGAACCTAATCTAAGCCCATTTGTTAGATGGTTTGGGCTTAGGCCAAGTGTTGGCCCAATTATCAAGCCCAAGTCCATATATATATGATACGGTCAAATTTGTCATATTATGCATATATTATCTCTTAAGTGTATATTTTTGACCATGACAAAGTTAAGGTGAATGTCGCAATGATATGTGTAGAGAATGTATATAGACATAATATATGAGATGTATTAATTCTCCACATAATTCTTGGTGCACTAGATAAGTATACAAGTTATATACTTATCATGATGAGTTAGACACTTATCATGTGATTAGGGTTTGCTTTCTCAAGATATATATACATAACCTAAGAAGTGTTCTAAGGTTAGAGAGTTTGTGTAGAGACACACAAAAGAGAGAAATACATACATAAAAATAAACCCTAAGAGTTCTTGTAAAGATTAAAATTAGTGCAAGTCTTGTGAGGGTCATTTGCTTGCATCTAATTCAATCTAAGCAAGAAGGTGTTTCAGTGGAGCTTTAGTGTTTCAAGATAGAGGCTTAACACTTGGGAGGCTAAGAATTTGATTCAAGAGTTGAACCAAAGGCATCCAAAGCTTGTAGAATACTTGTGATCTACATTAAACTTAAGAGTTTATAAGTATTCTTAAACTTAGAATTTCCTAGGTTGACGTTCTTACTTGTTTTTTTTTATATATTTAGCTATGTGTTAAATGCAAATTAGATCCTTAGGAATGGAATTCTTCATTTGATGAAGGGTTATGTTAAGTAAAATTTTTGAAATTTACTATATTTAGGCTTGTGCTCACCACATTTGTCTTTAATGCCTAAGTGGCATAACCGATTCCTTCAAGACCCCAACCATTAAACCCAGTGCTCATGGGTAAGAAAGCTACTATAATTAAAACATGACTTGTGATTTTGAAGCTTCTCACCAAATTTAGTCTTATGATTTTGAAGCTTCCCACCAAGTCACCAACATAACTACTACAATTAAAATATGACTTTTCCAATTAGTTCAAAGTTGGGTTAAAAATAAGTTTCATTGCTTACGTATCAACAACTTGACTTTTACATGATTAAATGCTAGTATTTATAAATGACCAGGAATATCATGCTAGCAAACATAGTTCATGTGGGCTTGATATTTTTCTAAAGTTCAATCAAAACTCAATCGCCCTTGACAACATTCCGTGGGCTTTCTTTACAAGAAGGGTTTGATATTACCCATACATTTTTTATAATAAACAAGTCTCACAACCATCACAAATTCACATTGCCTTAATACCTAAGACATAAATATAAATTATGTTTAAAAGAATGTCTAACCAAATAACTTGTATATGCCATACCATGCATTACAATAAATGTTTTACAACATAATGCATGCATTTATAAGGATAAGGATTAAGGAATCAAACTACTAAATTGAATTGGGCAAAAAAAAAAAGTCAAATTTATAAGATGGACATGGGTTAGCTTTAATGTTATATATACAACAATACTTTTGCCATAATAATTACCTATATCAAAGCTTAAGAAACACAACATGCCCCCACATAGGCAGCCGCAATTTGTGCACAAAGAATCTATATCTCCTCTGTGCTCTCGATCTTGATAAAGTTTCTACATAAAGCCATTCAACAAAATAATTGCATAAGCAAAATATCAATGTTCACCACAAGCACAGAGTCAAAATTTATACATAGAAAAAACTCTCAGAAAATCACTTCCACCATAACTCTCAGAAAATCACTTCTACCATACCCTTGCCTCTTTATCTTCATATAATCTCCTATGACCAAGATGTAGTTCAGCATTACCATACCTAAAAACAAAATAAAAATATTGTACAATATCTCCTAGTCAATACAATAGCTAAAAATAACGATTTCTTACAATGTCTCGTCATTATGAAAAGAAAAAAATTTACCCAGAACTAGAGTTGATTCGAGTAGGAAACCTATCATTGGTCATCCCTTGCATAGAATTTTTAATTATTGATGAAGACATTTTAACTAAAATCCTCTTTAAATAAATCTCCTAGTGATTTCATTGCTAAACCTAAAAATATAAATGCTCTTTAAAAAAATAAATGCTCACATTTTCTTTATAGTCGTTGCATCATATGGTGGGTGTGGTGTATTTGTGATGTATTCAACTCAGTGAATACATGCAAGAAGAAGCAGGGTGTGGCTATAGGGTTCGGTGAGTTAAGGTTCAATAAATTGAATACGAAATCATATTAAGAAAAAGAATCGTTGAAGACTTCTTACGAGGGTGAGATCATATGAGGGCAAAATTAGGATAAGGCATATAATGAGGGCAAAATCAAATTATGGGAAGGACTTTTATTTGCTTGTTTCAAGTAGTAGGGTGAATCAGGATAAAGGGCAGGGCAAAGGGTAGAAAATCGAGTGACTCCATGAGTTGGGGGAGAAATTAGGGTGTGGAGCTCTATTGGGCAGTGATAGGGCAACAAATTGAGCTCTCTTGGGTTTATTTTATAAAAAATGGTTTAGGTATTTAGGTTTTCTTTAGGGTTGTGGATTAAAACAATATAGCTTTATTGTTGATTTATATTTTTTAATTATACTTATTAATTTAAATTTTATTTATTTAATATTAAATTAATGTTATATAATTTTTACTAATATTGCTTTGTTTCATATTTAAAATTATATTTATTTAATGCTAATGTTTAATATTGGCATTAGTTTATATCATAAAATTACATAATTTTATCATATATAATTTCTTATTATAATTAATATTTAAATGATATTTACTTAATATTAGTGGTAATTCACATCAAAATTAAGCATTATTGTTAAAGTAAATTGTCACAAACTTGCTCATTTTTTTAAGCTAAAAAGTTAATAGGTGACTCAATCATTTAATAAAAATTATTTGATACAATATCAATATGAAATAATAATTTAAAAATAATATTTTTTAAAAAATAATATTACTTTTTTTAGAAATAAAATAAACATTTGAGATATGCCAACCATTTGAGATATGCATCTTGGGAGGGGATAACACACTAACTATTATTATCTGTAAACTACTAATTGAGCAAGAAAAGAGAGTTTGTGAGGTAGTAAGGGGTAGAGTTCGAGCTCTAGGTTGGCAAATTTCTAACATAAAGGGAATCAGTCCCTCTACTGTCATGTATAGGATTCATATGGAGGAGGGTTATAGGCCTACAACTGAAAGACAAAGTGTTAGTGGTATGCCCTAGGCCAATTATGTAATGGCCATACTTTGACTTTGTAATATTTCCATGTTATTAATAAAGAGGCTTTTTTATTATTACTGGCTAATTCTAATATTATTCATGATTAGTTAATTCTCCCTAAGGTCATTAAGTATGTGACTTGATAGTAAAACTCTTAGGTGAAATTCTAATATAAATATCCCTAGTCGATCATCATTATGGGAACAACAATGAATAAAGACTAGTATGAGGTTGACTGATGATTATGTTTTACTGATCATGTATATGAGATATTGAGCCAAACTTATAGGTACATATTTAGAGAAATTTTGTACTGGATCGACCCACTATGAGAATGCTACATGGATAATTATCATAGGTAAATCTCATCACAGTAGTATTATTTAAGTCCTCTGACTTGAAATCACCATGGTTTCCTACATGATGAGTTTTGTATTTTGACACATCCCTACATCATCTTTAACCGGATGGTAAAACATGTTGTGATTGGATATGGAATGAGTTATCTTAGGAATTTGAGTGATTAAGATGGAATTTGTCCCTCAGTTATTTGAGAAGATATTTGTGGGCCCATTGATGAGTTAGACTGAAGAAAAAAGCATAGCCATGATAGAATGTATTGATAAATGGTTATTAATATCAGATAAAGAGTTATCAGTATTAGTCTACTTGGGATCGAGAAATAATATGATCAAATAATATAAGGATGACATGAACCATGCCTTATGTTCATTCAAGATATCGCAAGATAAAAGGACTATAATACATGCTCTGCATGAGGTTGTGTCAAATTTTCGGCCTTCATATAACTTGGGTAGTCATAATGTCTTGCTAGAGGCCGCTTATGACTTGTGGGCTAAAATGAGAATTTTAGGCCCACTGCCAACGTTGTATGAACCTACAGGGTCACACACTTAGAACAGGCCTAAAGCATACTTGGGTTAATTATCTCAATGATAATCTCTCTAAAAGAATAAATAAATAAATATATATTTGTGTATATTTATATTTGTATTTATTTATTTATTTCCTAATTTATTTAAGATAAGAGTTATTTAACTAAATAAGAAATAACTCTAATTTGGAATTAGAATTAAAATAGAAAAGGAAGTCTAATCTTACCAAAACTGTTTTAGTAAGTGAGTGGTTTAAGAAACCTTAGATGGGATGTTTATACAAACATCTTTTTCTCTAGGGTTTTTTAGGTGATCATTATTCTCCTCCTTCCTCTACTTCTTTTGAGAAAAGAAAAACACATAGAGAAAAACATAAATAAAAGAGTTGTCTTTGAAAAGTGTGCTAGCACACAAACATTGCTTTGGCTACCCTATTCATGTGGATATCGATAAATGGCGTGGCTTTATTGGCAGCGTCTTTATCTGACAAGACCTATACAAAAAGCTCGAGGTAGGCATCATCGTAGTGAATGCCCTCGCTTCCTTCCATTATTCTTGCCTTGAAATAGTTTTGGTAAGTTTTGGAAAACTCTCTTAATCGATTTATTCGAATTCCATGGATCTGGTTTTGCATTTTTGTGAATTAAATTTTTAATTTTTGCTACGTGTATGAATCACGAAAACCCAACTGTGGTATCAAAGCCATTTGTAATTTGATTAAATTAATTTTATCATATATGTGATATATACATGAGATATATGGAATTGGTTATATACATATGTGTGTGATATATATGAATTTGATTTTGAAAAGTGTTTTCAAAATTTCAATTGATAGTTTTATGTGATAATTTATTTGAATCCATGTAAAAAACTATTACATACATTGATATGATTAATTTCCATGGTTGTTTAATATGATTAAACAAAATTTTCATTGAAAATACTGTTTTCATCTTGGTAAAATTCGGGTTATAGGGGAACACAGCCATGTCTGGTTGTTCGTCTGTGAGAATATAGACATACATAATCGTGTCTAGTTTTTGACACATTCATATTTGAGAGCAAATTCCACATAATACAAATTGACACAGCGATGTTTGTTTTTGACACAGCCATGTCTGTTAAGGCATAATGCATTTTGTTCAAATATTTAACAAAATTAATATATTTTGAACATATTAATAAAATGTAATATGATTACAATGATTTAGGAATTTGTCCCTGAATGGATTTGCCACATAATTCGTTCTTATCATAATATTAATTAATCTTAATAAAAAATTAAATTATTATGCTCTTATGTGTTTAGTGTGAAATGCATGGTGCATAGCATGGCCCTTAAAACCAATATGATTGGATTTATATTATTTTTGGGTTGCAATTTTTTATGGGTTGTAATTTTAAATACGGCCTGTGAGTCATTTTTCATTTGTTGTAATTTTATTTTTTGAAGTAGTAATATAATAGTATAGATTACAAAATGTGATGTAAATGTAAATCAAGACCCAACATGGAGATCCAAAATGGAGGCCAAGGATGGAGATCCAAGGTGGAGACTTAGAGTGGAGATCCAAGGTCAAAGGCTCAAGATGAAGGATGTTTTATTACCTAGGATTGACCATTGATCTTCATATTGGCTTATGCAGATCAATCTAGATTTAGGTCATGCTATGTCACGATTACTTTATTGCTATATTATTTTGTTATGTATCTGATGCTATGCATGTGATGTATGTTTATAACATAATAATATCCAAGTAAGATAAATTAAATAAGAACCCTCATTCAATATTAAGTCACTTTAATGCCTTTTATTAATACAAATACTTGTCAAGCCTTGGATTACTATATATGGGTCTGCCAAAGTACGGTGTATTAAGTCATTTAAGGAAGGCAAGTTGGATAAGAGTGATATCCAAACATTTGTAATGGTTTGACTTAACTAGGTCATCAAACAGGTTTTGGACCTAGGGCATTAGATGGGATTTTTAGCCATGACATGTGATGTTAAATCCCACACCTTTCCAAGAGTTATATGAGATGCAATTGGTAAGTGTTACCTACCTAAATAACCATACTTTAGGCAATGAGCCAAAGCTCACATAGAGTATGGTGAAATATGGATCTTGGCCCACTAAAATTTACAAGTTTACTTTAAGCGTTATTAATTTGAATGAATTTTTGTGGGATTTATAATTATGCCTCATTAAAATAATTTAATAAAATATTGAGAACACTGCATATATATATTTGTTGTAGATAATGGCATCAAACACTACATCTAATTTGTCACTGCGATCGATCTTTGAGAAGGATAAACTTAATAGGACTAACTTCCTCGACTGGTGCAGAAACTTAAGAATTGTTCTTAAGCAAGAAAGAAAGGAATATAACCTTGATCAACCTATCCCAGATGAACTAGCTGCTAATGCTCCTAAAGCTAAAAAGGATGCTAATAGTAAGCATTTTAATGACTATGTTAATGCCATTTGCCTTATGCTTGGAAGCATGGAATCAGAACTTCAAAAGCAATTGATGGAGATGGATGCTTATACCATAATAGGCCATCTCAAGGAAATTTTCCAAAAGAAAGCTAGAATTGAAAGGTTTAGCACCATAAAGGCATTGCTTTCTTGCAAGTTGACTTCTGGCAGCTCAGTGGCTCCTCACGTTCTTAAGATAAAAGGTCATCTTGAAGATCTTGAAAGGCTTGGTCTTTAGATTGAGCAAGAATTGGACATTGATACTATTCTCCAGTCTTTTCCAAAAACTTATGATGGGTTTGTTATGAACTATAACATGTAAGGCATGAACAAAACTATTTTTGAATTGAATGGGATGCTTAAGACTGCTGAGAAGGACATCAAGACTACCAAGGATGTTCTAATGGTTAATAAAGGGAAAGATATGAAAAGGATGGGAAAGGGCAAAGGCAAGATTCAGGCTTCTAAAGGCTTTCGGAAGCCTAAGCCCACACCCCAAGCAAAACCATCTAAGGAGGGAACATGCTTTTTTTGTAATGAGCCAGGTCATTGGAAAAGAAATTACAAACTCTCTCTAGATGATCTGAAGAAGAATAAAGGTAGTATGATTACCTCTTTAGGTTTCATGTTATAGAAGTCAATTTATCTACTTCTAATTCTTGGATATTGGATACTAGTTCTAGATCTCACATTTGTACTAATGTGCAGGGTTTAAAAAGGAGTAGAATCTTGGCTAAAGGCGAAGTGGACCTATAAGTTAGAAATGGACAAGAGTTTCTGCTTTAACTGTAGGAACTTATGATTTAACTTTGCCTAGTAGACTTGTTTTAAGTTTGAAAATTTATTATTATATACCTGTTATGAGCATGAATATCATTTTTGTTTCTTGTTTGGAAAAGAATGGTTTTGAATTTATTATTAGGAATAATAAATGCTCTATTTATCATGATAACATTTTCTATGGATATGCTCCACAAAATCATGATCTTCATGTTTTAGACATTTAAGACACTATTGAAAAGTCCATATATAACATTGACACAAAGAAGTTTAAATCTAATGATTTAAACACAACTTACTTTTGACATTGTCATTTAGGCCACATAAATGAGAAACGCATTTTAAAACTCCACCAACTTGGACTTTTGAAGTCATTTGATTTTGAATCATTTGAAACTTGTGAATTTTGTTTATTAGGAAAAATGACTAAGACACCTTTTGTTGGACATGGTGAGTAGGCTGATGACTTGTTGGGCCTTATGCATTTTAATGTGGGTAGTCCACTGAATTCCACTGCTAGAGGAGCTTACCAGTACTTCATTACTTTCACAGATGATTTTAGTAGATATGGCTATGTCTATCTAATGAAATATAAATCTGAATCTTTTAAAATGTTTAAAATTTTCAAAAATGAAGTACAAAACCAACTTGGTAAGAATATTAAAGCACTAAAATCTGATCGAGGTGGTGAATATTTAAGTAAAGAATTTATTGATCATCTTAGAGATTGTGGAATAGTTTCACAATTAACTCCCCAGGAATACCATAATAGAATGGTGTGTCTGAATGAAGAAATCAAACTCTATTAGATATGGTTCAATCTATGATGAGTCAGTCAGATCTTCCGATCTCCTTTTGGGGGTATGCTCTAGAAAATGCTTCATTCCTATTGAACAGAGTTCCATCAAAGGCAGTCGAAAAGACACCATATGGGATATGGACTGGGAAATCTCCTAGTTTGTCTTTTCTCAAGATTTGGGGATGTGAGGCTTATGTGAAGCTGCAAATTTCAGATAAATTAGCACCTAAATCAGACAAATGTCTTTTTGTGGGATATCCTAAAGAAACTAAGGGATATTACTTTTACAATGCTTCTGAGAAAAAAGTGTTTATTGCTCGGGATGGTGTCTTTTTGGAAAGAGAGTACATTTCCAAAGGAAATAGTAGGAGCAAGGTACAACTTGAAGAAATTCAAGAACCACATAATAGCATTGTACCACAAATGGAACCTCAACTAGATCAATAAGTAATTGTTGAATCTACACATGTACCACAAGGTCCTAGAAGGTCTAATAAGGTACATCACATCCCTGAGAGATATGGATTTCTTGTAATAGATAATAATGATATGATGATTGTGGATTAAAGTGAGCCCACAACCTACCAAGAAGCCATGGTGAGTTTAAACTTTGAGAAATGGTTGGAAGCCATGAAGTCAAAAATGCAATCCATGTATGATGATCAAGTATGGACTTTAATTGATCCACCTGATTGTTTAAAAACTATTAGGTGCAAATGGTTTAGAAAGAAAATTGACATGGATGGCAATGTGTATACCTTTAAAGCAAGACTAGTTAAAAAGGGTTTTAAGTAAATACATGGTATAGATTATGATCAAACCTTTTCACCAGTTGCTATGCTTAAGTCCATTCGAATTCTCCTTGCCATAGTTGCATACTATGATTATGAGATATGGCAAATGGATGTCAAAACAACATTTCTTAATGGAAACCCAATTAAGGATGTATATATGACACAACTATAGGGTTTTGTTAATCCTGAGAATTCTGGAAAGGTTTACAAGCTTCAAAGATCTATTTATGGATTGAAGTAAGCTTTTTAGAGTTGGAATCTTTATTTTGATAAAGCAATCAAAGAGTTTGGATTTCTTAAGAATGAAGATGAAGCTTGTGTTTATAAGAAAGTTAGTGGGAGTGCAATAGTTTTTCTTGTGCTATATGTTGATGACATATTACTCATTGGAAATGATATTCCTACTCTACAAAATGCTAAATCATGGTTAGGGAATTGTTTCTCAATGAAAAAATTAGGGGAAGCTGCTTATATTCTAGGCATCAAGATCTATAGAGATAGATCTAAGAGGCCTATTGGCCTAAGTCAAAGCACTTACATTGATAGGGTATTGAATAGGTTCAGTATAAAAAACTTTAAGAGAGGGTTCTTGCTATGTCTTATGGCATTACTCTTAGTAAGACTTCATGTCCAATGACACAAAATAAGCGACCATATGCTTCTGCCATTAGATTCATCATGTATGCCACATTATGCACTCGACCAGATGTCTCATATGCCTTAAGCATAATGAGTAGATACTAGTCAGACCTAGGTGAAAGTCACTGGATAGCAGTTAAAAACATCTTTAAGTACTTGAGAAGGACTAAAGATGCATTTTTGCTATACGGTGGGTAGGAAGATAAACTCGTGGTAAGTGGTTACACAAATGCTAGCTTCCAATCTGACAAGGATGATGTTTGATTGCAGTCAGGTTATGTGTTTTGTTTGAATGGAGGTACAATAAGCTGGATAAGTTCAAAGCAAGATACCGTTGATGATTCTATAACAGAAGCTAAGTACATAGCTGCCTCTAAGGCAGCCAAGGAAGCTATTTGGATCAAGAATTTTATAGTTGGATTGGATGTTTTCCCTATATATCTGATCTAGACTTGTATTATGATAACAATGGAGCCATAGCACAGGCTAAAGAACCAATATCACATTAGTGATCTAAACATATACTCAGGCATTATCATCTCATTAGAGAAATTATTAAGAGATGAGACATGAAGATATGCAGAGTACCAACACATGACAATGTTGTTGATCCACTAACTAAGCCTCTTCCATAACCTAAGCATGAGAGTTATAACAGGTCAATGGATATAAGATATAATGTTAATTGGGCCTAGTGCAAGTGGGAGATTATTAGTGATATGCCCTAAGCCAATTATGTAATGGCCATACTTTGACTTTGTCATATTTCCATTTTATTAATAAAGAGGCTTTTTTATTATTACTAGCTAATTCTAATATTATCCTTGATTAGTTAATTTTATCTAAGGTCATTAAGTATGTGACTTGATAGTAAAACTTTTAGGTGATACTTGAATTCTAATCTAAATATCCCTGGTCGATCATCGTTGTGGGAACAACAATGAATAAAGACTAGTATGAGGTTGACTGATGACTGTGTTTTACTGATCATGTATATAAGATATTGAGTCAAACTTATAGGTACATATTTAAAGAAATGATGTACTAAATTCACCCACTATGAGAATACTACTTGGATAATAGTCATAGGTAATTCTCATCACAATAGTATTATTTGAGTCCTCTGACCTGAAATCGTCGTGGTTACCTGCATGATGAATTTTGTATTTTGACATATACCTACATCATCCGGATGGTAAAACAGATTGTGATTAGATAAGGAATGAGTTATGTAAGGACTGCGAGTGATTAAGATGGAATTTGTCCCTCAATAATTTGAGAAGATATCTGTGGGCCCATCAATGAGTTAGACTGAAGAGAAATGCATGGCCATGATAGAATGTATTGATAAAGGGTTATTAATATCATATAAAGAGTTACCAGTATCAGTCCACTTGGGATCGAGAAATAATATGATTGAATAATATATGGATGACATGAACCATGCCTTATGTTCATTCAAGATATCGCGAGACAAAAGAACTATAATACACAATGTGGATTACGCTGTGTCTGATTTTCGGCCGGGTAGTCATAATGTCTTGCTAGAGGCCACTTATGACTTGTGGGCTAAAATGGGAATTTTACTCACTGCCAACATTGTGTGAACCTACAGGTCACACACTTAGAACAGGCCCAAAGCATACTTAGGTTAATTATCCCAATGATAATCTCTCTAAAAGAATATAT
>CATIWM010641895.1:0-17884 GCA_949671775.1 Mallotus repandus
TTCAATTAAAAGATAACTTCAAAAATAATAAATATGTAAAAAAATTACTAAAAAGAAAAAAAAAAGCAAAAAACGCTGGAAATAGAAGATGAAAACACCGACTAAAACTTAGGACAAAAGTGAAGTGAAAAAACAGAATTAAAAGAAGAAATATGGTCAGGCCTGCGAATGAAATTATGGCCGTTTGACCAGCCGTTTGACCAGACATGAGGTGATATTTCCTCAAAGAAAAAAATATGGTCAAATAGACTATTTTACGAAATTTCCTCATTAATTCTTATGTATCTATACTTATAATATATATTAATGATAATAATTATTAATCTAATAATTTTAATAAGTTTAATTTTCTTTGTATAGATAATGCTGTTTTCATGCTTGAGATTGCAACCATTCTTTTTTCAAGAAGTAATACTCTGCTCAAAACAATTTTATTCATTGTATATCCTGCAAAATCATCCATTTTAGATCCCCAGTTATACCTTACCAATAATCCAAGGATTTATAAGGATCAACCCTTACCCAAATCCAATTAGTGAACATTTTGGAGTGGAAAATGCTGCAAAAAATTCAATACCCAGAGAGAAAATTCATGCCATTTAAGGCATCAATTTTACACAAGCAACAAAACCATTATCAATTATCATCAAGCAATAATGAGAAGGCATTTTTTTTTTTATTCACTTGTTTTTATTTTCATTCATTTATAAATAATTGTTCCTTCAATATTTGATGTTCTAAAAAAACGTAATCAAGTCTGTTTGTTATCTAAACGTTGCCTCTAAGGCTCCAATTGCTAATTGATGGTCTTGAATAATTGAATTAGTCATATACAACATTCTTTCCAGTCTTCATTGACCTTTGACACTAACAAGACTGTCATTACGCGACAAACTCTAGTCGGTGCTTCTCATCAGGAATGCTACAATGCATCCCAAAAAAGATCCAGCAACAACCTGCATTATAACATTAATTATGCTTTAAGGTCAGTCTCAAAACCCAATAGTAAATCCTCCTTTAACTATTGCCTTTACAGCATCAAGATTAGAATGGCATTATACTTTAAACAAATCATGATAGAAATAAGGGCACATAGCATAGGTGAACATGTAATTACAATACCTGAACATTTCAACACTAAAGGCAATATCAACTTGGTATAATTCCTGAGTTTGGATTCTGTTAATTGGACCATAAGCAAGTGTAATGCATTTAGAGCTAGTGCTTTATCTTTTGAGTCTTTACAAGGTCCTCTAAATAATATATATGGCTCCTGATCCCCTCCCCCATTCTGTCTGCCAACTTAATTTGACAGCCAGAAACTGTCCAAGTACAAACTGACATTTGTACATAATACAGCCACCTAAACTGTTATGGGGGAGCTTCGCAGTGCAGTTGGCACTGCAATTCCCCTTTTTATTTCTTACCATTAAAGTTTAGTCCAGCCGTCTTTTGGAACCCAACTTTGAAAAGAAGCATCATGTACCATGCTTTAGCTAAAAAAATTGAAATAAACAGGAATAGTAAAAAATAAAAGAAAAATTCAAATTTCCAGAGTTAGGTTCTACAAAGCAATGCCAAACAGACCCTAAAACATGTGAATCTCCAATGCTACTAAAAAAGTGAAAAGCAGAGAAGAACTTATTCTGTAACAATCAAGTCAAACTGCAACAAACCTGGAGTGGTGTGTGCCCAAGTAATTCACGCAAAGGTCTAACACTGGATAATGGGTGCTCAGGAGGAAACTCACAAACAATTTGATTTAGCAACTGCAAATAGAAAAGAAAATCACAATGACTATCAAGTAAAGAAGACATATTTATCATGCTAGTGTACAAACAATAAAAGAACTGCAACAGGCTTGAAATAACATATTGAGATTAATTACCTCAGCTTGCCGACCAGCATGAAGTCTGACACCTGTTGCATCATACATCACCTGCAAAAAAAAAAAAAAGGTCAATCACACCAATATAGTATAATTTTCCCAATTGGTTTTGCAGAGTGTACTAATCAAGTGAAATCCATGGCAGGCAAAATGACTAAAAATTTTCAGCATTATACAGATCATACTCGTGGTGTAACATGCACATATTTTTTCTTCTCCTTGTTTTTCCAAAATGCAGATAACAATTATCTCTTAATACAGCTCAAAATCATGTGCAAAGCAGATTGTGTTTTTAGTTTCCAGAAATGTAATTGAAAAACCAGCACAAGATTAAATTTATTGCATAAATAACATAATCATGCAGAAAATGAACAATTTGGTCTTACTGCTAAAAAGATTTAAATGCTAAAGTTTAATCAAGACACACCATTTCGAAAAAGATGATTAGAGGTTATTAATCTAAATTTGATATGTTTTGGTAATAAAAACTAAACTCCAAAACAACAAAACAATGAGTTCACACCATATTTTGCAACATGTAAATGCAGTACTCTTGAAAAACTTAATTTCAATCTCACTGACAAGCAAGTTATTATTTCCCAAAAACAATGAAAATGCCAGGCCATAGCAGCACTGATTCAGATATGAGGATGAAGCATGCGTTCTAATCTGAAAAGAAAAAAAAAAACTGAAATATACATACAACGCAGGCCAAAACAACTGCAATTGCAAAAGCTGGCGATCCTGTTCCTTCCTGTAGGCCTATAGCCATTGCTAGGGCAGTCACTGTTGCAGAATGTGAAGAAGGCATTCCACCAGAATCAAACATCCTTTTAGACTCCCATCTCTTTTCTTTATACCTGAGTATCTAGGAGAAACACATTGCAAAATTAAGCCACATGGTAGCAGGATTCAATTCAAGCGACTAAAATTACAATAATGCATTATGCAACATCTGCAGACGGCTGCTCAAACAGCTGGATGGAACCTATTGGAACCATAAATGTGAATTAATACAATATGCGAGGATGAATAAGAATTCGAACGAGGGATTTGGGCATAATTTGCTGAATTTTTTTTTTAAAATTAATTAACTAGATTTATGAATCTGGATTTTACCAATTTCAAGCCCAAAAAAATGGAGCTATCGAATTTAAACCTATTTCAAATCATTCCACGCCCTAATGCTATTGCAGTTCAAATCCAATACGATATTATTAGGTTACATATTAACCAAGATCTTAATCATCAATCAAACAAAAGAAATAAAGACCTATGAATTATAAATGAAATCAGAATCCTTCTAACAAATCCAAAAGCAATGAAAATTGAAAGAAACGAACCAGTTGGTGAAGATCTTAAGAAACTGGGCAAGAGTGCAGGAAAGGAAAGCAGAGAGAAGAGGTAGGTTGCTGGGTAACAGCGACAAGGATGAAGAGGAAGAAGAAGAAGATGATGAAAACGACGGCGTAGCTTGACCGGCGGTTCTCGAGGAAACAGCATCGGCGACGGTCATGACCTCGTCCATGATTTGATTTGTAGATAAATATAATATTTGTATAGATTAATATAATATTTCCGTGTTTGTATGATATTTTGGTATGGTTAACGTACAGAGGAAGGATACAAAGGAAGGAAAGGAAGTCGAAGCATACAAGAGTTGTCCTGTCTAATTAAAATAGGGATAAAAACTATTTTGGTATATGTACTTTTATAAATTTAACAATTTGGTATATGTAGTTTTAAAATTTACAATTAAGTTGTGCAACTTGTTAAATTGTGATAAAGTGGTGTACCCAACCGGTTGTTGATGACATGGCATATAAATTCAATTTTTATATATCTGAGTTGGAAACCCTTTTTGATGTGGATGTACACTAAGCATAGGAAAGTACTAAAAATGCATTGTTCACATTAAAAAGAGAAAAGAGAAAGGAGGAGGGATGGTTTATTGTTCACAGGCTCCTTCTCTTCTACATTATTATTAACCATTGGCTATTCTTCAAACTTAATCTCCTGAGCTTCCTTTGCCATTGCTGTGATTTTCTTAATTTTTCCATCAAAATCTATACCAATGTTACTTTATGAACCAGAAGAACCCAATAACAACAATCTATCCTTCTCAGCCTTTGCTTCAAGTATATTTCTCATCAGTTCTTGCTTGTCCAGTTTGGGCTTTTCAGCAAGCATTATTGGCAGTTCAGAAGGTTCTTGAACAACTTCGACTTCACCTTTCCTGGACATATCTTTATCCTTTGTAGTCTTAACCTTTCTCCTCATAATTTCCTTCTCTAATTCTGTTAACTTCTCCTCTTTATTTCCAAAAGTAAACAACTTCTTCAATGCCCAAATTGCAACAAAACCACATAAGACAAATTTCCTAAATCCAGTTACTAATGGGATCGCTTTAGGTTGAAAAACAGCACCATAAATTGCTTTTACAAAACCAGAATTCTCACTAGAAACAATAAACTTTGCAATTGAACTATTTCTAGGAATAACATATCCTCCTCTCTCCATCTCATTTGCCAAACCCTTTGCATACAAAATTTTGGAATTCATGTCATTTACATCCCCAGATTCTTTCTTGCCAACTTGGCTTCTTTTAAAATCTCATTCTCATCAACTAAAATCGGCTTGACCTTCCCCTTCTAAATCATTAAAAACAGTGAAAATATGAGTAGAGCTTACTTGACATAACTGACTTGCCAAGCTTTTTTATTTTCTTTTCCATGTTGAGTCTTCATTAATACCAAACCCATAACTAGAATAGCTCTCTTTTAGACTATTACTATCAAAATTCTGCTAAGTACTATCAATATTGTGTGTTATAGTAGTTGATTTTGTATTCCTAGAAATGGGCTTACTAATTCTTCCAATTTAGAGCTAAAGTAGGAAAATTTACTATCACTATGGATGGGCATTGGTATATTGCATTAGAAGCTTACTGTGATTTTGTGGAGATTGAGTGACGATGTGCTTAGAGACTGAGAAAGTTAGGGAAAATGGAAAGAAAACAAGCGATTATGGCAAGTTGGAAATTTTATGGTCACTAAGGGCAGAGAATGGCCGGTTGCATTAGTGAGGATAATGGCTTTTTAGAGCTAAAAGTGATTCAACTGTGAGTGAGAGATATGCTGAGTTTGGAGGGCGAGAAAGTGAGGGAAAGTATGAGAGAAAATAAGGATGGTGTGGACCATGTGGTAGGAAAAAGGAAAATTCAATCAGTGGACTTCTTTTTTCTTTTTCATTATGAAAGCAACAAATCAGCCAGTGAAAGCTAGCCATGTCAGCATAGTCTATTCTTATGTCAACACTAATTTACAGGTTACCTATTAGCAACCTGTTGGGTACACCACTTTGTCATGATTTAACAGGTTGCTCAACTTAATTGTAAGATTTAAAAGTACATACACTAAATTGTTAAATTTATGAAAGTACAAACACCAAAATGGTCTTTATCCCAATTAAAATATTAATTAGTTCCGTTGCTAAATAAATTGGATTTTCCCTAGCCACGGTTCGGAACGGTCAGTTTGGTTTTAGGATCGAAACTAAACTTAGGGTGTTTGGTTTAGCTGATTAAAGTAGTTGATAGAGGTTTTTCCTCAATCAGCTACAATATAGGTGTTTGGTAAATCTCAAAAATCAGCAGCTAATAGCTGATTTTATTCAAAACAGCTAATGATTTAAAAAGTTCCATTTTAGAGCTTTTTCTCATCGGCGGATAGCTGATTTGTATTTATTTTTTATTTAGACTTTTTTACCCTTATTTAAAAATAACTAATAACAAATAATTTCATTTAAATTAAAATAAAATGTATGTAATTAATTTTTTTATTGTTCATAATTAAATAAATATTGTTAAATATAATTAATAGTTAAATAATTATTATATTTATACCTATAATTATTTTAAAAAAATTATACGATAATATTTATATTTTAAAATTTATTTTAAAATATTTTATATTAATTATTTTAATAATATATAAACTAAAGACAATAAATTATTGTTTATTACTATATATATTTTTTAAATAATTTGCATAACTAAAAAATATTATAAGAAGTATATGAAATTATATTTACAAATAAATAACACCCTTAAAGGTCATTTCACATACAATCAGTAACAGCTAACAAAATTTTACCAAACACTTCATATTTATCAGCTAATAGCTATTAGCTATCCGCTATCAGTAATCGCTATCAGCTATCAGCTTCTCTAAACAGCTAAACCAAATCAATTCAGGCTTGGTTTTAAATTTGTTGGCTTTGGTTTTAAACTGAGTTTCGATTTCAGTTCTAAATTTTTATTATTTTTAATTTTATAATTATATTTAAATAATTTAAAATATTGTAATAATTTTTAAAATCACTAATGTAATTAAAAATTGAAGTAATAAATTTTAAATAATAAAATTATATATGAATTAAAATTAACAATGAAAATAATAGAAAAAATTAAAGGGTTTAAACTTAATTTTCTTACCAAAAATGAAGTTCTTACATATCCTCTTGGTTTTAATTAAATATTAGATCCTCCTCGGCCTCCACCTCTAATTTGGTGAAATGATTGTGAGGGTTGTTCTTGTGAATTAATATTGGTGGCAATTTCTTCCATCAAATTTTTTTCGGTGTCCGCAAATTATTCTTCTAAATTATAAATCATATTGTCTAAATCAACAATAGATGGTTGTGATTGATCCTCAAATTGACTTCTTCTTCTACTTGAACTTGCTATTTGATTTAATGAAAATAATATATTTATGGGGAAAATAAAAAAAATTGAAAAAAAATTGAGGTAATAATAATAATAATAATAATAATAATTAGAAAGTAGTAGTAGTAGTAGTAGTAGTAGTAGTAGTAGTAGTAGTAGTATAATAATAATAATAATAATAATAATAATAGAGAGTAATAATAATAAAAATAATACTTTTTTATTTTATTTTTTCAAGTTCGGAACCAGAACCGTAGTACACAATTCAAATTTTTTTGAACTGGCCTTTTCCCGATTTCAGGCTGGTTCAGGGCTAGTTAACTAACCCTTGGCCAAGGCTAATTTTGTACAATACTATCCTACAAATCGACAACTAATTAAATATATACATGCTACTTAATTATTTTTCGTAACCAGCTCGGTGTGTGGAGTTTCTCTCTAGACAAAATTAGGGTTGGTGGAGTTTTATTTTCTTTAATAGAGATTACTAGTTTTAATCTAGTGATTTATTTATTTTCTTTGGTGGAGTTGGAAGTAGCATGGAAGAAATTTTCATTGACAAAGGACGAAGAGGAGGAAGTGAATCTAAGGCAATCAGTGGCTCAAAATCCTAAACATGGTCGCTGCATGGTGGGATGATTACTATTAGGCAAAACCTTTTAATTTACAAGTTTTGTCTAGTGCCCTAGTTGGTGCATGGCCTTTGGCAAAAGGATTTTTTGTAGAATAGGTAGGTCTATTTGTTTTGGAATTTGAATCAAGGGTAAATAAGTTGAAGATTCTATAAGATAGTCAATGGCATTATGATCGACAACTGATTGTCTTTGGTGAGCTGATTGGTGAAGATTAACCCTTTGATGTTTGCCTCCAACATTGTTTGTGTGAATTTGCAACCTTCCTTTGAACAGGCGTGATAAGGAGTTGTGAATCAAAGTTAGTAATAGGGATTATGAGTTGGTAGAGATTAATTCTACAAATATATAATCTTAGAGATGTTATACTAGGTTATGGGTCCGAGTTAATATTACACTACTATTTAAAAGAGGGACATTAGTTCTAAATAGTAAGGGAAAAAAGATTTGGGTGTAATTTTTATATGAAAAGGTGCCCAATTATAACTATTAGTGTGGGCACCTAAGAATGTTAAGGATGAATATGATAGCAAACTAACGGAAGTTGATGTTCATGAATGGTTATATATAAACTTATATTGCGTGCATCACCCAACATAAACTATTTCGTCTATAAATATGTTTCTACAATTTTTGGTTTTGGTGCATGCCAAAAGATCGTTGATGAATTTTTGCGAGCGTGCGAGAGGATTAATTTCTCAAAATAAAACCTGACTTCTTTTAGACGAATTGTAGATTCCCAAACGCCTTTACCATAATTTTTTTGGATTTTAAGCAGATAAAATAAAAATTAAATGATAAATTGAACTTCTTTGAACAATTTAAGGAAACTGTATTAATTGAAATTTAGCATAAGTTGAAAGATAATTTTGCCTTAGAATTACCAAGAAACTATTGCTGTAAATAGGAATTCTACGCTTAAGAAAAATTTGCTAATGATTGATAGCTGATAATACTGATGATTGTTGATAATCTGTGTTGAATTTGATTTGTTGAATTGTGTTATGGATTGTTGGTGTTCTGATCTGTGTTCTTCCCCTTGCTTTTATAAGCATTCTTACTTGCAGGCTACTTCTCCAAATTAATTCTCCAGCTTAAGAGTCTTCCATTCCTGGGAAATAAATTCATGTAACTTGCAACCTTCTTCCCCATGTTATGTTTAAACGTTGTCTTCATCTTCCAGAATCTTCTACCTTAGATATTAAGCACTGATATGAGCTGGGCTTTTTAATTATTTCTAGGCTTCAAAATTGTAATTAAATCAACTTGGACCATTAATTTAATGGCCTTGACATATATCAGCAAAAAAAATTCAAATATGGCACAAACAATGCTCCCCACATGTAATTAGCTTGGGTCAAGCCCAAAGCTAATTTACATGTAAAATAAAGCCCATGAATATTTATATTTTCTCAATTTATTTATTTATTTATCTTATTCAATTTTTAATTGTTGTCTGTTTTTTTAAAAAAAAATGTTTGTAGCATCCATATCTTTATTAAACACGGTCAAAGTAATACCATTTGAAAATGCACCCCACTCAATGCTCACAATCATTCTTCCAAAAGATGAATTTGGCCCTTGCAATTTTGGAATAACATAAGCACATTCTACGTAGTAAGCATTAGTTCTAGTACCCAAAATAACTGCGACCATAACATCATCATCCCAATACCTTGCTCCCGCTTAGCACCCAGAACATCATTAACCATGATAGACACCTGTATATCTAATTTTTTCCTTTCCATAGCTTCATTTAGACAAGAAACAACATCTCGACCTGCCTGTAGAAAGTATCAAGTTTCAATTTACATAGCAAGTGCCAAACATTGAAGAAAATCTGTTTCTCCAATTTTTTTCTTTTTTCTTTTCTCTTTTCTCTTCTTCTTCTTCCCTAAATTGCTTTTAATAATCAAATACCCAAACATTAAACTACTTAAAACTCACAATACCCACCTCAATTTCTATAAATTCATTAATTAATCACATTACCTAAAACTCAACACCCTTAATTTTCAATTTTCCCAAGCCTTTCTTCCTTCTTTTTATTTTTCTTTTACCACCAACTCCCAAATCTCTTTGTAGGAGACTATCACCGCTACCGGAAGTGTGTTGCCTTCACTTCCCCACCAGCAATGTCAGCAACCGATCCCATCAAGTAGCAAGCCATCGTCGTCAAGCTGTGCAGACCAGCAGGTTTCTTCCCACCGCAAGCAACGAGGTAGTAACCTCATCTGGCTCTAGGACCGCACACTACCACCATGGGCTACTTCGCCTAGCTCGGCTCTATTGGCAGCCGTCACCAAACAACCACTACTCACTTTGCTCCCCTTTACAGTGACATTAAATGAACAAGACGAGCAACCCTTTCTTCGGCCATCGACTCATCACCGCTGCTAATTCCACAGCATTCCCTTCGGCCGAATTTTGCTCACCAACCAGATTTGTGATTTTTTCAAGTTTTCCTAACAAATTTCAATCAACTCTCCAAAGCAAACCCCTCCTCAAAATTTATTTTCAAAAAATTAAAAGGGGTATTTCTTTCTTTGGTTTTAAATGGGTTTGTTTTCTTGGAAATTAATTCTTGTAGATTTGATTGTAATCTTAATGTGAACCCATGTGATTTAAAGCTTATTGCTACTTTAGGAGTAATTTGATGATGCATTTTTGTTTTTGGAAGAATAACCTTGCTTGAAAAATGCTTATAGACTTGATGACTGTACGAAAAATTAAGTGCTTAATTCATCATTATTCTATTAATTTTGATTAGCACTTGATGATTGAATTTTATTTAGCCAAAAATTGATTGTTGCAAATTGGCTTTGCTCAAAACCTTGACTAACACTTGATGCATTTTTTTTAACCAAAGATTCATATATCAATTTGAATGCATTTTGGTTTATTTTGTGATCTAGCATCTTGCTTGCACCAATGTTGATAATAATAAAATATGGCTTTTTATTTCTAAGGAAATGCTATTTTGCTTATGCTTTTATGTTTGGCCGAATTCTTGTAAACCAAAAATTAATTTTGGTTTTTTATTGGTCACTTTGTTCCAAGAACTTCAATTGACATTTTTGGATAATTTGCTTTTTTAGCGAAAACTTGTGCATTGAATTTCAGCTTTCTTTCCTTATGTTTTGCCAATTTTATGTTGGAATATTGTCTTATAATCATGGCCAAATGCAAGTTGAACACAGGGAATACATATTTGATGCCAATGTTTAAACCCAAAGATTGAATGAACAAACTTTAATTGGCTTTTAACTTCACACTAATTTGGCACTTGGTTTAATGATTTTTTGCAGTCATATACTTGCTCTTCTCTTTGCCAAAATTGTAATTTATTTGGCTTATTTTGGCCTTGAAAACTATGGATTTTGGCAATTTGTGATTTGAACATGGGGCATGTTTTTGCCAAAAATTGATTTATAGCCAACTTGATATTTTGTTTTGATAATTTCATTTGACTTGAAACAATTGGCTATATTTTACTTTGTCTAGCTGAAAGTTTTAATTAGTTCAACTTGGCTATTGCTTTTCCTCAACTTGATAGCCTTGAAAGAAAATGCATGCTCCCATGAAATTCATAGCACACCCAAAGGCCTTGAATATTCTTATATTATGGCATGCTTTTAAATTTTGTTAACTTTCTATAATGATGACCGTAATTTTATTCCAAGTTCTAGCCAAGATATTTAGTAATGCTAGTTCACTCAAGCTTGGTTCTTTATGAGCTATTTAAATTTTATCTGAAATATAAAGTAATTTTTTGGCTTGTACCAAGCTAGTTTTTGTGCATATTTTGAGTGAAATTGAGCCTTTTAGCTAGCTTTGAAATTTTATTTTAGAAAGGAATGCCAAAATAATAATGTGCCAAGCAAAAAAATTTTTTTTGTTTAATAAACCATAAATTTTCCAGTCCATATGTAATTTTGGTCCTTAAGACCAAAGTCAAATACATGTTTTGCTTTTTAAAATTCAATTCTTGCTTCCATTATTTGGCAATTTTGTTTTTACCAAAATTTATCTCCACCTTAATCTTTTTGGTGAATTTCATGGAGCCAAATTTCCTTTATGCCAAGCCTAGCTCTCATTTTGAGCATCAATTCTATGGCCAATAATGTTGTTTTAAATTGTTGCCAAAAATTCAAAATATTTTTGGCAAGATTTTGATGGGCTCAATGTAAAGGAGGCGACTTCGATGGCCGTTTTTACATGTCTTGCTCTAATATTTATGTTTTTTTTTATTCCACCCAAGCATTATTTTCATCATGCCAATCTTCTTAAGTTGCAAATAATGGCCAAATTGAGATTGTCACCACTTTTTGACCCAAAAAACTTGGCATAATTGTTTTTTTTAAGGTCTTGAGGCCTTTGTCATTCATTTAGGCACTTTAAAATGTACTTTCACCAGGTTTAATGCTTTGCACAAAATTCTGTTAAAATTTACCCTTTAGTTTTCAAATTTATATTCTTAACAGGTTTCTCTTGGCCTAAAATCTTAATTAAACTATTAGGTAAATTACAGAATTTTATCATGAATTCCCTTGCAATTTTAAGTTTCAAGTAAGAACTATTTTAGCCTATTAGGCCAAAATAACTCTGTCAAACTCATTTTTAGTCTGTACCATTATTTGAGAACACTGGCCTTCCTTCTCTTTGAGGAAATGGACCAAAACACATTACTGCTCCTCTTTGAAATACCTCTCAATATTTATTTTAGCAAAATTTTGCCAAAATTTATTTTCTTGTGGAATTTTGTTTATTTAATTCGGCTTTTATTAAACAGAATAAAATGTTTCTTAGATGGTCATCATTTGTCCATCTGTAAGAATTAATTTCCTTGGGGAAAAATGCTTTGTTTATTTTCTATGCATATTTTGCATGTTTCAACATTTATGAGCTAGATATAATAATCCAAATTTTTAGAACAAGTCATTAAGCATTGCATTTTTATTTCTTTCGAAACTTAGCATGTGGTCTATGAAAACCGTAAACACCTTATGCCTCAAACCACAATATGTCTTGGCTAGTGATTGTCTATATATCATCATAAAGTGATTTATCTATTTTAGTAGTAAAATGTCAAAATATTGCCTGCTCTCACGGCAATGAATTATATTTCCAAGGCAATTTCATTTCATAGCCAAATTAATTTCTTATTTAGTCATTTGTTTGTTATTTTTCTTACCTGGGAATTGTATACATTTTCTTTTTTATGGCTGTGCACCTTAGGAATTTCACTTTATCTGACATCTAACAGCTAATTTGCATATTTCCTTGATATTTCTCTGGTCATTTATCTTATTTTTGCCAATTCATTTTCCATTGGCCATATTCTTCACTTTCTGTACCACTAATCACACCACACACATACACCATAACCATGCATCAAAACAAAAACATCCAATTTTCAATTATTATGCTGCTAAACTTTCATCAACATTCACAACACTTATTCACACACTAAATAAACATGCCAAAGAAAAATAAAAGTAAATAGAAACACACCAAAACTTGCAAAATTCAAACTTTATTTATTTAAGATAATGGCTATCAAGCCAATTTTCAAAACCCAAAAAGCAAAATATTGACAGTAATGGCAAATTTCTGGCCAAAGGCCAGTTATTTATTATATTTATTTATCTTTTATTTTCCCACATAGTGGGAAGTATTTTCAATTCCACCCCCTTTCATACCCTTTTTAGGCTCAATAGGGAAATAATATTCAATCACTTGATTTGGCATTTTCGTATAGTCCCATGCAAAATAATCTCTTTCAAAGCTCAGTATTTCAATTGGATCTACCATAAAGAGGACATTAAAGGATTTTTTTTGTTACCGACAATAATTGAAATAACCATTATTGCATTGATTACCTCTCCTAATAATTTTTCTTGGATGACCTCTTTTGTTTCTCCTAGGGAAGTTGCCCCCTAAGTGTTATATGTCTTAATGACATCTTCCTCAGTCTTTTACATCAGGGACTCCTTTTTTTTTTTTAGAAAGTGGATCCTTTATAGCTTTAGGCTTGAATTTGGCCTTAGCATTTGGTTGGACTTGCCAATTTTGAGTTGCTCTTTGCCTCTGTAACCTTCCCTTCTAAGTATAAGTTATTGGTTGGGGAAATTTTTTCTTTTTCACCTGATGCCATTGTTTGCTTGGTGCAATGGGTGGTGACTCCAAAAATCTAGATTGTACAAGCTTTTCATCATTCCTTGAATTGTATTTATGGTTGTTCTTGAAGAAATTTGGAGCATGTGGCCTTTTGTCTGGTGCTGAAAATTTATTGTGAGGAATTGGCCTCCAATAATTTTCAAACCTGTTTGGATTCATGTTTAAAGGTTGAACCACTTTTTATTTTTCTTTTTTAGATCCACCAATGTTCTTGAATCCTTATTAATAGATTTGGTTAATGCCATTGAGGAAAGTGAATTTTCCTTTATCAGCTCTATCTCCTTTTTTACATTCAGGTTTATTCCTTTGGGGGTTGAGGAGAAGGCAAATGGACTTGATGCATCAGCATCTGACCTTGAGGAACCAATGTTTGGCCTTAAGAAATTGATTGTTCCTCAGGTGAAATGTCACATTCTATGTTTTGTCTTAGTCCCTAGGGAAGTGGTTCTTGGCCCTGGGGAAAAAGGCATCTGAGTTTGGGGATTTGGCATGTAGCCTTGGGGAGTGTTGCCCCCCATGCCTCTTCCTTCTTATTCATATATTCTTAGCTACAAGGCTGGGTTAGTCCTTTTACCAGCGATCAATGAGACTCTTGGAGCAATTTTTATAGAGTTGCCAGACTCTTCTTGAGCCACCACTAGTTTAGATACAATATCCTATTTGGATGCTTGCTCATTCATTTTGAAAAATGCTTGCATAACATCTTGCAATATTCTCTCAAAACTGTTAATGATAGAATTATTAGCCTAATGCAAAGAATGAATCATCTAAGGTACTGCATCTTGTAAAGCTTTCATTCCTTTTGTAAAAATAGCCTCGGTATTAATGCCTTTACAACTTACAATAGTAGCAATGACATTCAAATTTTTGGCTAGAGTAACCAAAAGGTGCCTGACCCTGAGGCACAAAGCCTTCATTCATTTGTTTCCATAAACCACATGTTTTTACTTGTGAATTGTTGGTCCAGTAACCAACTTCAAAAATTTCTTTTTCAAATCTGTTTATCTTGTTGAATTATGTCCGTGTCAAAAATTGTTTCTCCAATTTTTAGTTTTGGTGTGTGCCAAAAGATCATTAATGAATTTTTACGAGCGTGCTAGAGGATTAATTCCTTAGAATAAAACCTAACTTCTTTCAGACGAATTATAGATTTCTAAACACCTTTACCATAATTTGTTTGGATTTCAAGTAGATGAAAAAATAATTAAATGATAAATTGAACTTCTTTGAACAATAAAAGGAAATTGTATTAATTGAAACTTAGCATAAGCTGAAAGACAATTTTTGGTTTGGAATTAACAAGAAACTATTGCTGTAAAGAGGAATTCTTTGCTAAAGAAAAATTTGCTAATGATTGATAGCTGATAATACTGATGACTGTTGATGATTTGTGTTGAATTTGATTTGTTATTGAATTGTGTTATGGCTTGTTGGTGTCCTGATCTATGTTCTTCCCTTTGCTTTTATAGACTACTTCTCGAAATTAATTCTCTAGCTCAAGAGTCTTCTGTTCCTGGGAAATAAATTCACGTAACTTACAACATTCTTCCCCGACCTGTGTTTGAACAATTGTCTAAATCTTCCAGAATCTTTTGCCTTAGATATTAAGCACTAATATGAGCTGGGCTTTTTAATTATTTTTGGACTTCAAAATTCAAATTAAATCAAAGTGGGTCATTAATTTAATGGCCTTAATATATTTCAGCAAAAAAAAGTCAAATATGGCATAAACAAAATCCATCAACTTGAAGTTTGTAGGTATAAGCTCATCATTTTTTATAGTGTTCAGGTTGGTGCTGCAAGATAGGCTTGCCGATCTTCACAACTATCCAAACCTACTAAAGGAGTGATAATTACTAGTGTGTCACAGAGGAAGTTGTTGCTGAGTCAGAACCTTCCCCATTTCGGCTATGGACAATCAGTTTGAATGTTATAATACATTTATTGTCACCAATCTCGTGGCAGCAGATTCCATGGACAATAACTCTCAAAGGTTGCATCATCGATGCTCTAATTTACTCCAAGTCCTTCTACTAAGGTGCATTTAACTGCTAGTATGGAGTACACAGGTTCAAAGTTGGGTCAAGGGTCTAGGCACTCTTTGTCCAAATGTAAAAAGATGGATCATTCTGCTAAACATACTATAACTACTTTTCTTCCCTCAGTTGTCTCTCAATTATTTCTTGATGAGATACTGCTCCACGGGAAGAATGTAAAGGTGGTGGCATTATGATAACAGGTATGGATGTGGATGATCTGTCAATAAAGGTTGAGCTATTCAAGAATGTGCATATAGTTCCACAATTTTTAAGGAAGGGTTAGCCATCATCAGAATAAAACAAGGTTCTCAAGAGAATGCATCTATTTTAACAGTTTATGAGGCGAAGATTGCTTTGGGCATTATGAGACTCCATTGCTAGAATGATTAAGGACTTGGGAACCCTTGGACATTAAGGGCTCTGTGTTTTTTGGTTTTTAGACATTCCTTGAAATTGTTTTCTTATAAAATATTAGCTTTCTCATTCTCAAGTAGATGGAATTAAAAACTTATTTTTAGATTACTTTTTATTTACTATTATGTGGTTTGGTCCTAATGTAAATGAAAACTATTTCAGTTTCTGTTGCTTCTTTTCATTCAAATTGTATGGTTTTTAATGTTGTTGATAGTGCTATTCAAATAAGCAGGACTGATTATGGTGTCTATTGCTGGCCTAAAGCTAATTCTAAGGTTCGAACATGGAGTTTGTTATGTGAGTTGCTAGGGGATATAAATAGCCCTTGTTTTACGTCATTTATTTTAATGAGGTGCTATTTAGCTATGAAGAATGTGGTGGACATGATAAAGAATCATAAAATATGGAAATGCTTAAGAAAGTTATATATCAACATGGTTTCCATGATAGGTTACCAAGGAGTTGCTTTTACATGGAACAATAACAAATAAGGGTCTACTAATATAAAGGAACATCTAAATTATTTTCTCATGAATGATCAAGTGGTATCTCTCTTTCCTGGGTATACAAGTACTCATTTACCAAAACTGACACGGGATCATGCTCTTATTTTATTCAAGTCAAAAGGTATGTCAATGGCAAATAGGGCCAAAAAAGGCTTTTCGGTTTGAATTAATGTGGATTCTGGAACAAGGGTACCATGAGTTGATAAAGAATGCTTGGAATTCTGATCTTAGTGCAAAAAAAAAAATTTTGCTGTTAAAACTTGCAAAGTGCTCACAGGCTCTTACAAGATGGAGTAGATTGAGTTTTGAAAATGTTCATAAGACTATTGATACAAAATTGCAAATGATTCTCTCTCTTCAGGGGAATGAAGCTTATGGTGATATAGTGCCTGAAATTCAATCCTTGCAAGTTGATGTGAATGAGTTATTGTTAAGAGAAGAGGAATACTGGTGTTAGAGGGCTAGAGCAGTATGGTCATAGGCAGGGGACAAAAACACTAGTTTTGTCCATTGTAAAGCATCTAAGTGGAAGCGGTATAATCATATTAGTCGCCTAAGGGATGATTATGGTATTTGCATAAAGGTTTTCTTACAGTGGAAAGTCTAATTTTACATTGCTATGATGATCTTTTTACTAGCACTGAACCTCAATAATTTGAGAAGTTGCCATTGATTCACATTACATAAGCCTATTAGCCTAAGTAATGTGTTACATAAAATTATCTCAAAGGTTTTAGCAAACAAACTGAAATTGTTGCTACCATCTTTAATTATAAGACTCAAGGTGTGATTGTTCTGAGTAGATTAATTACGGATAATGCTATCATGGCCTTTGAGATTTTCCACTCTATAAAGCACCACATTTAGGGGTGTGCATTAATTGCCCAGACATGAGTTTTCAACCCAAACCAACCTAAAAAATTTGGTTTGCTTCGGTTGCTTCTGTTAAATGCCATCGATTCGGCTTGGGAAAACATAGAATATCCGTTACAAATGTGATTCAAACCACTAACAACTAGTAAGAAGTGGTCTTGATGAAGTGCTAGTCAGTTCCTTGATTGTAGGAACTGTCATTGGTGACTCTTATTTAGTGGGATCATGATCCCACATTTTTATGTAGTGTCCTGGTTTCTAGAAGTTTAATTTTTTTCAGTTTTGCTATTTTTTGGTTCCTCAGTTATGTTTCAGATGGATATCTTTGCTTTTTTTCATCAAATAAACGGTTCACTTCTGTTCTTGCATAGTGTAACTTGTTATATTTTCTACAATCTTTAAGTTTTACTCTAACACTTGGCAGGTAAGGTATAAAATAGTCGTGGACTTGGCTTCGGCGCTTCACTATCTTCACGAAGATGCAAAGCAATGTGTCCTTCACAGAGATATCAAATCAGCAAATGTATTACTGGACTCCGATTTCACTGCCAAGCTTGGTGATTTTGGGATTGCCAAGCTTGTTGATCCTCTACAGAGGACTCAAATAACAGGCGTTGTTGGGATTT
>CATIWM010641962.1:0-14875 GCA_949671775.1 Mallotus repandus
ATGTGTTTGGTGTTTGTTTGCGATGAAGATGAGCGAGTGATAGGGAGGCAGCCAGCACCTGGGGCATGTCCTTACTGTGGAGGGATGGTTCAGGCCATGGATGTAGAAAGCCAGTGGAGATTTTGCTTCTTACCTCTTTATTTCAAGACCAAGAGGAAGCTCTATTGCTCTGTTTGTGCCAGACGCCTGGTCATGCAGTATTAGGCCTTCCTTTTTTTCTTTTTTTCTTCTTAAATTTGCAGGACATGGACTTTTTGTATCTTAGCTAATTGATGTTGTTTTCATTTCGTGTACATGAAAAATTGGAGCAAATTACTTTTTTTTTTCCCTTGAAATTTTTCCTCCCTTTTATTTAGATATCAAATTCTTATATCTTTGAGTTTTGAAAAATTTTAGCTTATCCGTTAATTTTTTCCATTATTTCTTATATCAAAATAAATTCTGCTACCTGTCTTTTATAAAAATAAACAATTTAATTACTAAATTTTAATAAAATAAAGTAATTAAATTTTTAAATTTTTAATTATTTTAAATTCAAGATTTTAATATTAATCATATTTTTTTTCAATATATTAATTCAAAAAATAAATTGTAATTTTAAAAATTTAAAAATTTTTATATATTTATTTGCTAAAAATAAAAAAATATACATAAAATAAAACTGAGCAAAATTAAAATTGTAATTTTATTTGTTTAATTTTAAAATGTTGATGGAGGTATATAATTATTGACTTAATATATATATATATATATAACACAATCCCTTTAAGGTATTACTACTATTTAAAAAAATAAAAAATTACCTATTATAATAGTGCTCAAACCATTTGAAGGTCTTTAAACTTTTATTTTTGTAAATTTCACATTTTTCATTTGACAACAGTTGAATTTGAATAAATTTTTCATTTAATTATTATAACGTCATATTATTTTTGTAAAATTTAAACATTTTTAATTTTGATAAGTTTTTAACAAATTATTTACATTTAATTAAGTTTTTGAACTTTTATTTTTTTATTCTTATATCCTTAATAGATATGTACAAAATACGTGTTAATAAAAATATTGTATAATGCGACTATTTAATGTAACTTAAATTCAATCTTTGCCATATTAATTATTAAAATTCTAAAATTATGATAACAAAATTTAATTAAAATTTATAGATTAATTGATAATTGAATTATTTTTAATAATAAATTAAGTTAAAAATTTTAACACAAGTTTATGAAATAATTAACTTAATTTTATTTACAATAATTTTGTCAAATAGAAAAAATTCGACTGAGTAAAATTTAAGTTAAATAATAAAATTGGGTAAATTTTAACTTAATTTTTATTGAATATAAAATTTTAACTCAATAAAAATTGAGTTAAACAGCAAAATTAAGTTAAATTATTTAAATTAATTTATGAACTACTTTAACTTAATTTTGTTAAATTAAAATACTAAATTAAATATAAAAATAATTAAAAATATTAATTTAAAAAAGAGCTAAATTTGAGTTGATCTTGAGTTTTTATGAATAAATTTCGAGTCAAGTGTAAATTTACGAATGAAAAATATTCTATATGATGTAAGTTTCATTAAATAATTGCATTGCACAATATTATATTGACATGTGTTTTGTATATGTCTATTAAAGGATATAAAAATCAGAAAAATAAAAGTTTAATGACTTAATTAAATGTAAATAATTCATTAAGGACTTAGCGAACAAAACTTTAGAAGTTCAAATTTAATGAAAATAGTATGACGTGACAGTAATTGGACAGAAAATATGTTTAAATTTAACAGACGTTAAATTAAGGATGTAAAAATTACAAAAATAAAAGTTTGATGACTCAATTTAAAAAATATAATTCAATAAAGATCAATAGAAAGAAAACCAAAAAGTTTAGGAAACTTAAAATGGTTTGAGCCTTATAATAGGTTAGCTGGTAGATTTTTTAATTGTAAAATAAATGCTTATGTTAAAACTTTAAAATAAATATGTCCTATTATATTTCTAAACACTTTTCGATCTTTTTTAAGAAAAAAAGGGGAAATTTTATTAAACAAAAACCCTATTTTTAGTTTGAGCATTTTTATCGACGAAAGCAAGAGATTGGAAGATTGTACTATCACTTTCAATTCTCAAAATCAACTTTTACTTTTATTGCTCATATTCAACTGTTCTGTCCAGTCTCTCGAATTCAATTAGTAGTTTGGGATAACAACATTTGCAGTCATAAAAGTTATACTGTTTTTACAATTAAGTGCTGAATGCTCAATTCTTAACAATCAAGTTTAGTGTGTAATTAAAAAATTAACCGTTAGTCCTATCCCATTAAATGTAATAGAAAAAGTATACCAAGCTGTATATTCACCTACGTGTGTCTTCTTAGTCAACTCCATGTGGACTGACATCAGCCATTTGCCTCTTAGTCATTGCCTACGTGGCTGCTTCTTTTTATTCTAAAAAAAAATGGCAATCACAACCATAATAATAATTGAAATCTATATTTATATATCTATTTATATATATAAACTTGAAACACAAAATTCACTGTTCATCAATAGTGTATTTTATAGTTGTCGATTTCATTCTAATTTGCAAAATTGCCATCGATTGCTATTGTATTGTTGCACCTATCGATTTTGTTTAAATCATAAGAGTGCCACTTTCTTTTGCATTCCTGAAGCAGTGGGAGTAGCACATACAGGAAACGACGTCGTTTCCAAAAATTATGTTTCTACCCCTGCCCTTACAAAGGAAATGGCACCGTTCTACTTGGCCTTTGGATGAATACGCTTGCTTTTCCCTTTGTGCCCCTACTTGACGTCCCTTTTGGTCATTTTACAAGGTTGGTTTATACCAAACCCTAGCACTCTTCTACTCTTGCCCCTTCGTTTGTTCTTCTCAGCCGCCTCCCTTCCATTTAAATCCTCTCCTCCCTTACCCTCTTCTCATTTCTTTGATTTTTGCAGAGTTTTTCTATGAATCACACCATTCCTCCCTCTCTTCCTATAGACTTTAGTTAAAACACTAACGATGCAACATTCTAATTCTCACTCGACTTCTCATCCTTCTCTATCTTTTAGATTTAGTGTTTAGCTATTAAACAAAAGCTCCAAGCCAATGGATATTAAATGAACAAATAAATAGTGTCCAAATCGATATATACCGAAGAAAAGTTAACCCATGAACCAAAATATCACTTTTTTATCTAAAGAAGAAAAAAAAGTAAATTTAACAGATACCAGAGGCAAGATTAGAGGTGAATGAGAAAGGACAACGAACACCACTGCCCAAAGAGGCAGCACCAGTCGAGGGAGAAGTAGAAGGAGAAACATATAAGAGTATACTTGGTCAGTCTTTCCTTTTTAAAAAAGTAGATTGCCTTAATTTAATTTTTTTTCCCATCTGAAGCCATGATTATTTTGTCTTCTTTTGGTTATTTGCCTCATGTGTTTTTTTTTTCATTTTTTATGAAGGAAAAAAAAAAGAAATCTATTTATATTTTTTATATGCATGTTTAAGGAGCCAAAACGACAGGAGAAGGCTTCATGCCAAGAAATTCATGGAACATTGCTTTATTGCTATTATTATTATTATCATTTGTTCATGCCCTAGTGCCATTTTGTGATATATAATGACATTATAAATTATCCCAAATGACAATAAAGTATTCATTTAAACAAAATGTTTATTTATTTGGGTATTTATCCTTTAGCATTATGTTAAATAAATTTATTATCAAGAGTTGATAATATGAGCTACAAATTTATTTATTACATATGCTATAAATTGTTCATAGTCAATTAATTAATATTTGGGTAATATTAATTAAACTATCACCTCTGTCTATTTTCCTTAATTAGTATGTGATGCTAATAGTGGGAAGTAGTGAGTCTTATGCTACTTGATATGAGATATCAGAATAGACATGTGGATACTCATGTGATGGGTGGATCGAATAGTGATGTTAGATTTGTGATCGCAAGGATATTCACTTATAGTCAACGATTATAGTTTAGGTCATAATTGTGCATATAGTCCTTTGACCTGAGGTGACACGGTCATCCACATTTGAGTGGTTAGAGTTTGTTACCGCTTACATACTTGTGTTATTCACATATGGGTATATGGCGTGTGGTGGCTCTAGTCAGTTTAATGTAGGGATGAGTATTCTACCAAGATGGGATTCATTGCCTGGAGTGAACTAGGATAGATCCTATGCTATCTAAGTTTATTCTTGATGAATAGAGTTCCTGGCCAAGACAAACATAACATAGTCTGAAAAGAGTTTCAGTGCTAGAAAGTGTTTCTAATATTTATTATGTTTTATCAAAAATAACTTGAGATGAGGTCAGATGATAAAGCTATTAGAGTTTGACTTTAATTTGACTCTAGGCTATATCGGGATCTTCTAATGAAGGGATTTTAGTGCACGGTAATTATGACCAAAGGGTTCATGTGAATCATTATATGAATTCATTTCTAATTGGGTAGTTGTGATATCAATGTTAGGGGTCACTCATAACTTATGAGAACTAAATGTGTATAATTGGAATTTTCACATTTAGGCTTGAAAGAGTTTCAACTAATATTAAGAGTTAATACTATATTCTCATTGCCAATTAGACATGAACCTAGTAAGTCACACCTAAAAGAGTTTTTCCATATCACCTTATTAATCTGATTATTGATTAAAGAGTTTAATCAATTAATTAAGATTAATGGAATTGGATTTATGCTTTGAGCAATGATTCTAGCATATCATGAAATCTAATTCCACCAAGAGTTTAATTATTAAATACTTGATTAATATGAGATAGTAATTAAAGTATTAAATAAAGAGTATGTGTTGTTTCCTTATAGACTTGGATTAATGGCCTAAGGTGTATGGGCCTAGGCCCAAAAGAGTTTTGGCCCAAAGATTAATCTAAGGCCCATTAGTTTGATGGAATGGGCTTGGGCCAAGTATTGGCCTAACCCTAAGGCCCATTAATTTGATGGAATGGGCTTTGAGCCAAGTGTTGGCCCAAACAAAAGGACCAAGTCCATCAACTAGGCGCATTAGATTTATGGATTGGGCTTGGCCCAAATGCTGGCCCAACAACCAAGCCCAAGTCCATTTATCAATTTAAGTCATTTGGCATATTAGAGATTAAATATCTCATGTGTGTTTTGTTGACTTTAAGGGCAAGTTGGGTTAGTGGGATGTGTAGAGAAATATATGTGGTTCAAACACATGAGATGTGTTTAAAGTATATCTACATTTATTTTCTACACGACTTTTGTATATACATTACACTCTTAACCAAGTCATGAGGTGGCCTCCTAATGATGATGGTGTAAGAGGTATTTGTATGTATATATCTAACTTAACCCTAATTCTCTACATATATATATAACCTTAAGAAGAGTTCTAAAGGTTAAGGTTTTTGATATCCATTAAGAGTTAGTGGAGGTTGTAGAGACAAAAAGGAAACCAAGCATAAACTTTTATATCTTGCTAGTGTGATCAAGTTAGTTCAAGCTTTTTGGGTCATTAGAGAGGTGCTTGGAACAACACTTGATTGAAGGCAAAAAGGTGATTGGAGAGCTTTGGTGTTTCAAGCTAGAGGCCATATACTTGGGTGGCTAGGCATTGATTCAAAGAGCAATCCATTGTAGTAGATAATCATGGTCTACATTAAACTCTTAGGAAATTGTAAGTATTCCGCCAATATGATTTCCTAAGTTTATGTTTATACATGTGATGTATTTATTTAGTTATGTGTTAATTGCAAAATGGATCTTGGGAGTGGAAATTCTTCTTGTGATGAAGGGTTATGAGAAAGTAAATTTTTGAAATTTACTTTACTTTGGTTAGTGCTCACCACACTATTCTTAAAGCCTAAGTAGTATAACTAATTTCCTTTAAGTGGTATCAGAGCATCATTTTGCACTTAACACATGCTAAATTTGATGATAATTGCAAGAGTTTTGATTATCTTTTATGTTAGTTACAAGTGTTGTAGCTATATATGCAAGAGTTGCATTATGCTTAATATATGTTTGACATATAGGAATGGTTTGATCATGGACTTAGGTTACATCCTTGATTTATAATAATAATTAGTTTTATTATTTACTATATAATTAAGAGTTAGTTGCATAGAAATAGTATGTAATTTCAACATTGGAATGCTAAGGATTTGATGTAATTCACAAGTGTTGTGAAATAGGAGCTTGAAGAGTTCAAGAAGGAGATGGTGGAGTGATGAATTGACTTGGCACCACTGTGCCTACTCGGCACAAGAAGCCCTTGTAACGAGTTGGCACCATAGTGATGACTCGGCACATGTTGTCTCTGTCATGAGTCGGCATGCCTGTAACGAGTCAGCACACCCGTGATGAGTCGGCTCAGTCCCTGTATCATCCTTTGGTTTCAAGGCTATTTTGTTATTCTGAGTTAGAATAGAATGGGTCTATGATCAATCCATATTTTTGCATCAATAATGCATGTTCTATGTATATATATGATATATATATTAAAAGCATGCTATATGTGATCATGCAATATGCATATGAGATATATATATGTGTAAAAATGACATGCTTAGTATACATGTGATGTATGCAATATGAAAATGGCTAATGTGCAAAGTGAGACCTAAATGTAAAGACCCAAAAATCTTCTAAACAAATTTAGGTCTTGGCTCTCCGTTGGAGCAATAACTTGCATGGTTTTGGATTATGTACATCGACTATGGACATATAGGGGTGTACATGAAATCCAAGAGATTCATGTAGTGTTATTGTTAAGCATGAGATATTATGGGTATATAAACACATTATATGCCAAGAATGGCAAATAGACATACTTGAGGTGTGCAATGTTCAAGTCTTTATTTGGTGAAACTCTTTTAGGTGTAACTTACTAGGTTCATGTCTAATTGGTAATGAGAATATAATATCAACACTTGATATTATTTGAAACTCCTTTTAAGTCTAAATGTGAAAATCCCAATTCTACACATTTAGTTCTCATAAGTTGTAAGTGACCCCTAACATCGATATCATAACTACCCAATTACAAATGAATGCACGTATTGATTCACACAACCCTTTGGTCATAATTACTGTGCATTAAAAGTTCCCGATATAGCCTAGAGTCAAGGTTTAGTCAAACTCTAATAGATGTATTATATGACCTCATTTCAAGTTTCAGTTCTTAATAAAACATAAAAAATACTAGAAACTCTTTTCTAGTACTGAAACTCTTTCAGATTGTGTTATGTCTGTCATGGCTAGGAACTTATTCATCAAGAATAAACTTAGATAGCATAGGATCTTATCCCGGTTCACTCCAAGCAATGAATCCTATCTTGGTCAAACACTCATCCCTACATTTAACCTACTAGAGCCACCACACGCCATATACCCATGTGTGAATAACACAAGTATGTAAGCGGTAACAAACCCTAACCACTTAAATGTGGATGACTGTGGTGCCTCAAGTTAAAGGACTATATGCACTATTATGACCTAGATTGTGATCGTTGACTATAAGTGAATATCATTGTGATAAGAAATCTAACGTCATGTTCGATCCACCCATCGCATGAGTATCCACATGTCTATTCTGATATCTCATAGCAAGTAGCATGAGACTCACTAACTCCTACTATTAGCATCACATACTAATCAAGGAAAATAGACAGAGGTGATAGTCAAATTAATATTACCCAAATATTAATTTATTGACTACGAACATTTTATAGCATATGTACTAAATAAATTTGTTACTCATATTATCAACTCTTGATAATAAATTTATTTAACATTATGCTAATGGATGAATATTCAATTAAATAAACACTTTAGATAAAAAGAATATTCTTTATTGCCATCTGGGATAATTTACAATGTCAAAATATATGATTGGCCTATAGGGCATACCACCTATACTAACATTTTTTCCCTTTCTTACTAGCTATTTTGTTTGTCATGGTAGAGGAAATAATTTTTTTTTTGTTTTGTTTCTAAATATTTGGTGGCAATTGTCAATGGTTAAAAATTTGGTCCTTCAACTAATGGGTTTGGTTGGGCTTTCTCTCAACTTCTTCATAACTGAAATCACTTTTTTTTTTCCTCGGTTCTTTTAGGGTTTAGAATTAATGTCCTTTTTTAATTGTTTTAATTTTATAGCAATTAATTAATTAATTAATCTTTCTTTATTTTGTAGAGAAGGATTGATCATAGGACCGGTAGCTATTTCGAATGAAATACAATTACGGATTGATCCGATGTAGGCTTATTTCAAAATTAAATTCATGCCTTTGGCTTTTCATTTTCTTTTATTTTTGATTAATTTTGTTCAATAAAGTGATTTTATTTTGTAGATTTTTGAGTTTGTTCACAATGTTGACACTGTTTCTAAATTAATGGACGTTAAAAGACAACTATTTGGTAGGTCAAATTTTTTAATTTAAATTTTGGTCAATGTTAGTTAAGCTATATGTTGTTATAGTATTTGAATTGGTAGCTTAATGTGTTGTCGCATGTTTTTAATGTGCAGGTATAAGCTATGTTTTATCAGGTTGGTTTTTATTGTTATTGAAGCTTTACTCCTTATGGATTTCAACAATAGATGTAGTATATCTTGAGTTATGAATTCAAAACATTTATGTCTTTTTTTGAATTTTCTTGGAAAAGGTCAAATTTTATTTGATTCAAAACCTATTAACAAGTGATTCCTAATTTGACTATTATCGTTCACTTGGCTTAAATTCGTTGAGTAATTCACTTTTTCTATGTGGATTTATTATCTCCTCCAATTTAATATTAATTTAATATTATTAATTGGTTTTGATAATTTAAGTAGTTTGTTGAATTTGTGCTTAGAAACGATCTCAAGTTCTTTTGGCATTTTTTTTTTTTTGATTTTATTGCATGTGAAAGTGAAGAAAGAAAAAAAGCTAAAAGTTTCCTCTTTGTTTTAATAAATTTCGAGGTTACATGGTTGGTTTGACATGCATGTTGAATTCTTGTTTGATTTTGTTATTTTCTTATTTTAAAGTATTTTTGTTTGGTGTTTTTACTCTATTTGGATGATTTCTTTTTGCAAATTTCATGCTTTTTGCCCTCGAGCTACTTTGGTGTATATCATGGAGTTGCTGCTGTTGTAGGTTTGAATTCTTCTAAATCTTCTGTTATTCATTAAAATTTTCATTTCTTACTACATGTGTTATTGCCTTGCATGTTTTCTGTGTTGTGTTTGTACTTTAATCTTACAATTTTCTATGTCATGTTTTGAATTTCAATCTTAATGAATTTGTACATGTAAGATGTTTTTTTCTTTTCACTTGAGAAGTATAGCTTTAAGGACTCAGTTCTTTCATTAACAAGTGATTTGCTAAATAAATCACTTTGTCCACATGGAATTATTATCTCTTCTAATTTATGTTGATGTAATATTGTTAATAGATTTTGATAATTTAAATAGTTTGTTTTTCCTGTTGTAGGTTTGAATGGGATTTTATTTTTTAATTAATTAGTTTTTTTTATTGTATTATTATTCTTGAATTGCATTGTCATGTGACTGTATAATCGTAATTTCTGTTGACGAGCAATAGTTGGCCATTGGGCCCATCATGCTAGTTAACATTTCAAGAAACATACTCATTTTTTTTGTTTTGGTTTTGGTTTATTGAGTTGTCGTTGAGATTGAATTGTCTTTGGAAAAAAAAAAGCTTTGCACCACCATTTATGTGAAATTCAAGTTGTTTGCAAGTAATTATGATTTTTCTATTGTTTGATTGTTGATATTTTTATAGGTTAATGCATTGTTCATATATGCTGTAATAGTCATTCATTTAGGTGATTAACTGATAATTTTCATATACAAATATGATGCATGGAACATATTTGATTTTATATCTAAATTCATTAAATGGTTATGTTATTTGTGAAGTGATTATGGTCTGTTTTTATAATCAATTAATGCTTAGCATACATTGATTGTATCTGAATAAATATTTCAGATTGACTTACTAATTTAATTAGTAATTGTGTTATATATGGTGGTATAGTATACTTATTAATCTTGGCTGATTTTTTTGGTTAAAATTATACTGTTTCTATCCAAGTAGGCCTATTACACTATGTTTTTTCCTATTTGATGCTTTGTAATGAGGATGCATAATTGAACTTGCTATTGGAATGATTGTCTAATTTGCTGTGGAATACATTTATTGGCCATGTTATTTTTCTTGTAATGGCCTATTTTGTTATTTAGCCTATTGTTTTGAAAAAAAAAAAAGAAATAGCCCAGTTGCACTTGGATGTGCCTCTTATACTCTCTCTCTCTCTCTCTCAATTAAAAAAATCTACAATTAATAGAGTTAATAAAACTTTTTGTGTAGTTTTTTGAATGACTTTGTTGGTTTTCATTGATTTGAACTTGCTTAGGCTACTGTTTTTGAATAAAATGAATCTGTTTATATTTCAAGAGGCATGTTATGGTATGTAGTTAGGGTATTTTTTTTTTGGTTTTGGTTTGATGAGTTGTCATTGAAATTGAATTGGCCTAGACAAAAAAAAAAAAAAAACTTATGGTGCCATTTATGTGAAGTCCAAACTAATTTGCAGGTTCTATTATTTGGGCCATTATTTTTGAAAAAAAAAAAAGCAAGTTGTTTAATTTTTTTAAAAAAAAACTATATAGTTTTAATTAAATGGATATTTTCTTTAAGCTAATTTTTAGGAAAAAGTAAACAAAAAAAAGGAAGAAAATGATGAAAATTTTACTGCTTTAATTTATGTTCTATAAAATTTGTTGGTTTTAGATGTTCAAATGCTACTTTGTACTATTTGTCCTATTTTAATGCATTGTACAAATGTTCTTAACTTTAGTTCAAAAGTTTGATGACCAATGTATGTATTGTTTAGTTTATTTAATGCCTTTTAACCTGTTTTGGACCTTGACATTGGACATTGACATTGGACATTAAATGCTCTGATTGTATTCATTGTTTAATTTTCGTGCAGGTTTGGAGGCTGAGATGGGATGGAAAATCGATATTATTTTAATTTTTATGGACATTTATATCTATTTGCCTTGCAATTTTAAAAATATTTTCATGAAGCTTGAATTTGCTAATTAATATTTTTATATATGCGTGTGGATATATGTGTGCTTCCTGCAGCGAAGCGCGAATTATCTGTCTAATAAGATATAAAGCTGGATACAGAAGTCATTGTTCATCTATAGTGAATTTCGTGCCCTTTAATTTGACATAATTTTCAATTTTGCCATTTACCACTTAAGGTAAATGGTTTTGTTTTGGTTTAGTCTGTATTCTTTTCCTTGATATCCTTGTGGAAACAATGTCATCTTATTATCTTCATCCTTTTATTTTTTTCTCATTCTTTTTTATTAAAAGACAACTTTTCCCTTAATACTTAAAAATAATGGTGTCATTGTTGGGATTTCCTTGATTCAAAACGCATTGAATATTTAAAATTTTAATCACAAAACCCCTTTACAGGATCCATGTAATTTGAATGAATTGATTGAGAGGGTTTCCAAAAACTCACTAAGACGATTTCAAAGCAAGAAGGTTAGAAGGAAGAGAGGGAGTTCACCCCGGTGACACCCTACCTCAAGCTTTTTATGTCTTCTTATCGGATTAAGACGTTGCCAATAAAGCCAAGTCCTCTACCGATATCCACACGAACAGAGTGACCAAAACAACATTGGTGTGTTAGCACCTTTTTCAAAGACAACTCTTTATTTCTTTTCTCTCTATGTATTTTTCGTTTCTTAAAAGAGGTGGAGGAAGGAGGAAGGAGGAGAAGGAGAGCACATAAAACCCTAGAATAAGAAATGTATATATAGGCATCGCATCTAGGGTTTCTTAAACCACTTACTTACCAAAACAATTTTGGTAAGATTAAACTTCCTTTTTCTATTTTGATTCTGATTCCAAAATTAGAATAATTTTCAATTTATTTAAGATAACACTTATCTTAAATAAATAAGGAAATAAATAAATAAATATAAATATATACAAATATTTATTTAATTATTCTTTTAGAGAGATTATCATTGGGTTAATTAACCCAAATATGCTTTGGGTCTGTTCTAAGTGTGCGACTCTATAGATTAACACAACGTTGGTAGTGGGCCTAAAATTTTCATTTTAGCCCACAAGTCATAAGTGGCCTCTAGTAAGACATTATGACTACCCAAGTTATGTGAAGGTCAATAATCCAACATAACCTAATACACAATGTGTATTATAGTCCTTTTGTCATGCGATATCTTGATTGAACATAAGGTGTGGTTTATGTCATCCTTATATAGTCCAATAATATTATTTCTTGATCTCAAGTAGACTAATACTGATAACTATTTATTAACTCATTCTAGCATGGCCATGCATTTCTCTTTTTTGTCTAACTCATTGAGGGGCCCACAAATATTTTCTCAAAATAACTAAAGGACAAATTCCATCTCAATCACTCACATTCCTTACATAACTTATTTTATATCCAATCACAATTTGTTTTACCATCTAGTTAAAGATGATGTAAGAATGTGTCAATATATATAGCTTATTATGCAGAAAACCATGGTGATTTTAGGTAAGAGGACTGAAATAATACTATTGTGATGAGAATCACTTACGATAATTATCCATGTAGTATTCTCATATTAGGTCAATCCAATACATTATTTCTCTAAATATGTAACTATGAGTTTGACTCAATATCTCATATACATGATCAGTAAAACATAATCATTAGTCGAGCTCATACTAGTCTTAATTCATTGTTGTTCCTATAATAATGACTGACTAAGGATAATTTAGAATAGAATTCAAGTATCACCTAAGAGTTTTACTACTAAGTCACATACTTGATGATCTTATGTAGAATTAACTATTCAAGGAACTGATTAGAATCAGCCAGCAATAATAAAAATGCCACTTTATTAATAAAATAGAAATATGACAAAGTCAAAGTATGACCATTACACAATTAGTCTAGGGCATATCACTAATATCCGTTTTGCTAATTTTTGTGGTAATTCCTGTTTAAATGAAAACCCTACTTTCTACATCTCATTCATGCTACTGCCACTCCTTCTATTCTAGATCTTCAAATGCTCTTGCTCTATTCCTTCTCTTTTTTTTTGGCTATCTCAAATTTTTCTTCCTTGCATGTTGAGATGGAGATGTTCTTTTCCATCTTAGATCAATTTGTGGTGTTTTTTTGCCTGTGAGTTGATTTATGCCTTTCAAGAAGAGCTATATCCTCTTTTGGTGTGTGATGTTTTTTTTTTTGCGAATGAGGTAGACGTCAAACAATGTGCTTTTCGTCTTTTTAGGGATTTATATATGGCAAAAAAATGTTGTCTTCCTCATTTTTATCATGTTGTTAATAAAAATACTTTTTTTTCTAAGCTTTACATCATCTATTCCAATACAAAAAAGAATGAAATACATATACATATATTATTTAAGAAAAAAGTTTATATATTTTTTGCCATTTTATTTTAAAAAATAATAACATTATCGTTAACTAGATTGATATAGAAACTGAAAATTGAATTTTTCTTTGATGACAACAATAATTAAAATAGTATACTCAGAGAATTTTAATTTACACAAAGCCAAATAATTAAGCCCAGATTTCAAAAAAGCTACGCAAATTTTTCCAATGCAATATCCTCACTTCAAACTAAACATCACAATTTTCAAATGTTTTGATTCTTTCATTTTCTTGCCCTCCATCATCACCTAACATTTAAAGTTCTCTCATATGTAGTATTATTGCAGTTAACTTTGTTTAATCTTTAACTTGACTAGATTTGGCCTTATGTTAATGAGGCTTAATTTAATAATGATAAGATTTAATATCTTTTACTTCTTTTAATGTAATGGGAAATGGAAATTTCCATAGAGGCAATATCAGAGTTCATATGAACCAATGTTGGGCCAATTCTTGAACAATATAGACCAGCCATCTTATCCTCTTTTAAGTTCTCAAAATTGACACTTTGTACTGTGGCTCTACCGTTTACATGTTAGTCTTTTGCTTATGATAGAATTTAGTAGCGAAAAGAGCAATTAGTTGTTAATTGATGTTTTTAAATTTATGATAAAAGGATTTTTTTCGTTTGTTAAATTCTCTGTGTTTTCTTTGGATGTAAAAAATGATCCATTGGCTATTATCAAGGTATTAAATCCCTTGGCACCTCTAATTTTCTTCTTTTTTACTCTTTTTTTAATGATGTTATTTGGTTACTGAGAAAAACATTCTAAAAAATAGTTTTTGCTTTTGTGTTTTAGTTTTGAACAACAGTGATCTTTCCTAGAATTAGTTAGTTGATCCTTGCTATTATTTTACGAATGATAATTCTATGCAAATTTTAGTCTTTAATTAGTAATTAAATATTCATAATTTTGAATTACTATTTTTAATGGGTTTTGTTGAATTTTAAAATGGGTATTGAGAATTTTGTGTTTTGGTATCAATTTTAATTGAAAATGCAAGCTTTTTCATATTGGCATCGTCTTTTATGAATTTACCATTGGCAACAATGAAGATTGTAGCTGAGCATTATCTATGCAAGCTTTAAAAGTCTTTTATAGTAGAGCCACCTTCCCTGTTCTCTTATCTATGGAAGGTAAATTCAAATTCTGCCTAATTTGTTAGCATAAATGTCCTTGTGAGTTATCAAAAAGTCTAATACTATTGATTGAATTTGCATTCAGTAGTTGTAGCTGTTTGATTTGCTTGTGTAAAATTTTCAGCTTTGAAAAAAATTAATATAGAATTTAGTTAGATGGCACATTAAGCTTATATATATATATATATATATATATATATAT
>CATIWM010642101.1:0-39171 GCA_949671775.1 Mallotus repandus
TTTTATTGTTGTCAAGTAGTTATTCATATTTTTTGCATGTTTTATATTGTTTTTTTTCTTTGTGTATTATAAATTAATTATTTTATTAATAATTTTATATTATAATTTTATTTTATTAATAAATATATAATAATATTATTATTAATTATGTAATAATAATTGTATGATTATTAATTTATTTATTAATTTAAATTTATTTATTTATTTATATAAATATAATTAATTTATATATGTCAGTGATGTATTTATGAGATCCCTAATTTATAGGCTAAATTATAGGATAATTTTCTATATTTTATTTCTCTGTATATATTTCCTTTATATAGAATCTTGTATACCTCTCTCTCTGTGTGTGTGTGTGTCTATATACACACATATATATAACTAAACCAAAATTTTCAAACCTGAACCGGAATTTGAAACAGGACCTATTTGGGCTTTCATCTAAGCAATTGATGCTCGAAACATCATCGTAAGCTCTAATTTCTATATAAACTATAGGGCCCAAAAAAGTCCAAGTTTTGGTCTACTTAGTTGGACCAAAGACTGTTTTTTTAACTTTATAATTATGTTTGTCCCTTTCACAATAATAACCAGCTGGTAAGAACTATTCTCAATTAAATGATAATTCCAATTCGAATTTTGCTTCAAATTTTAGATATTGATTTATATAATTAGTTGTCGCCTTATAATTTATGGATTATTTATGAAAGGAGTTTTCAAAACAAGTGCATAAAATGGTGTAATTTTCTTTTGGAGAAGTTCAGTTTGAGGCTATGGATGGAAGAGTATATGTATATTTTGATGAAATCGTTGCAAGTTGAGTAGCAATTCAATTATAAGCAAAGTAAGATGATTACTACAAGTTCAAGAGAAAAGGGTTTTCAAGCAACTCAAGAGGGTATATATATATATATATATATATGTATGTGTATATATATGTATGTATGTATATATGTATGTATGTATGTATGTATGTATGTATGTATATTGTTAGGCTGTAAAATATATACAATAAAACACTTCTTCCTTCTATTCTAGGCAGTTTTCTCTTAATCATGGTAGAAGAGCCATTATAAAAAAATGAAGGAAATAAAGACTTATTTTTGAGACAATAATGGTATACCAGACAAATATAGAAGTAATAAAGATAGACTTAACAACAACAAAAAATTGTCGTTAAAATTTGGCAGGTGTTAGGCACCAAAAGTAGCAATCACCGATTACCTATAGTCAATCCACTACTAATTAGTGTGTATTACATGCCATTGTTAAATAGCGATGAATTTTTAAATCCATCGTAAAACGGTTTTGGTGGGAAAATCCTAAAATTCAGTTGCAAATTAAAGACTGACAGGTCTGTTGTTGAATTTTAAGGTAAAATCGCTCCCTTCCCTTTTCTATAGAAAAAAATAAAAAAAGTTCAAAAAAACAAAAACTCTCTAATCTCTTCTCTTGCACCGACCACACTGCAAACTGACCACCATTGCTAGACCTCTAGCCACCACCGGAGAATTGGAATGTAACCATCAATCAGCCCCCACCAACATCAATTTTTCACAGCCTGAACCTCTCCAACCACCGCCACCAGCTTTGCTCCAACCTCCGCCACCAGCTTTGCTCCAACCTCCGCCACCAGCTTTGCTCCAACCTCCTACCACTGTTGATTTTCAATAATACTGGAAATTAACAATGGTAGGAGGTCGGAGCAGAGGTGGTGGCAGTGGTTGGAGTTTATATATATATATATATATATATATATTAGGCAATTTTTTCTTCATTTTTTTGTTTCATTTTATGAATTTAGATAAATAACTTGAGATTATATCCAGAGAATTTAGTTAGTTTAGTTTATTTTGATAAATAATTTCGTTAAAATAACTTAGTTAAGGTGGTTAATTGTTTGAACTTTGTGAATTTATATAAATAATTTGAGAATACATTTAGAGAATTAGTTAGTTTAGTTAATTTAGTGAATCTAGTTAATTTTGTGACTTTTGATAAATAATTTAATGTATATAAGTTTAGTTAATTTTGTGAATTCATATATATAATTTGAGAATATATTTAAAGAATTTACTTATTTTACTTAATTTAGTTAATTTGGATAAATAATTTTGTTGAAATAACTTAGTTAATGCAGTTAATTGTGTGAATTTTGTGAATTTATACAAATAATTTGATGTATATATTTAGAGAACTAGTTAGTTTAGTTAATTTTGTGAATTTATTTAATTTAGTTAATCTTGATAAATAATCTGTTGAAATAATTTAGTTAATTTAGATAAATAATTTCTACAATTTTTTTGAGATGAGATAAGTAATATGCTGCATAAAATGATGACTAATTTAATTAATTTTGTTAATTTAGTTAAATAATTTCATTAAAAGAGAGAAAAGACAAATGAAGTAGTCACAGAATGGAGGACAAATTGAAAAAGAAAAAAGAAAAGGCAAAATGTATTAAAAGGATTGAAGTTTGCAGTTGTTCTACTGTGTATGGCACTCTCCCAAATTAAAAAATTAGGTTAGAGATAAAGTTAAATTAGTTATCTTTTATTTTATTTAATTAATTAAGCAGTGGCAATATTGTGATTTTTAAATATATATATATATATATTAAACATATTTTCATAGAAATGAGTCTCCATGTCAACTTAATTTTTCCATGTCAAATGAAGTGGCTTTAACTTCTTATCATTTTGTATCATATGAGTGAAATAAGTTAACAATAAAAGCTTTAAATATTACATAGGTTAAAATATGAAAGTTGAGAGGTCTTATAGATCAAAAGGACAAGGTTTGGCCATTCATCACATATTTATTTGATAAAAATAAAAATAAAGATAAAAAATTTTCAAATTATTCATAAATTTTATAATCACAATATTTATCAATAATGTAGTTGGTAAGTTACTTATACAAAGTTATTAATTATACCATTAATATTTATCTACAAATAAACATTTAAAATTTGCAGATTTTTTTTTGAAATATCAAAATTTGCAGATTTAAATTGTTAAGTATATATACTTATGAATTATTACCAACATATGTGAAGATGTAAACACAAATATTTAAGATTTAATACAGTTAAAAGTTACAATATGAGGTCGGAACAGTAACTGAAAAAGTTTTTGAACAATTACAAATATATTTTATGCATTGAAAATATAAAATATTCATAATATATATAAATGTATGAAGAAGTAGACAAAAAAATTTAAAAAAAAAACATCTCACTCATTATTATATAAAAATTGAATGATTTAGTCATTTATAAATAAAAATTAAATTAACTTATTTAAATGTAATTCTAATTTAATTGAAATTATATTTCCTATTTAATTAGATTAAATTCTATTTTATCTCTAATAAAATTGAATTAATTAATATGTAATTCTAAATTGAAAGTATGTTTCCTATTTTAATTAGATTAATTACTTTTTTAATTAGGTTAACTTCTATTTTATCTCTAACAAAAATTAAGTTAATTAAAATTTTATTTGTGATTTTATATATTTTTTTATTTAATTGGGTCTACTTATATTATATCTAATATAAATCAAATTAGACAACATAATTTTATAAGTCTTACTAAATTGAATTTGATAAATAAATATTAGAAATGTTAATAAATTTTATAAATAATTAATTATTAAAAAATATTAATGTCATAAATGTTGAAAGATTGGTGTATAATTGTTTAAATAGAAAATTCATAAGAAAAAGTAATGAATTATTATATTATATCTCTATTAAGTTTGTAAAATTACATTATCAATTCAGATAAAAATGTTGAAAGAGTGTTGTATAATTGTTCAAATAGAAATTTATTAAAATTATAATAAATTACTATATTATAATGTAACTCTATCAAAATTGAAAAATTAGATGGTTACATATATAAAGTAATACTCTTATTATTTTTAAAACTTATTAAATTAAAGTTTATTAAGAAAAAAATCTATATATATATTAAATGCTGAGCTCCAAAGTCATCTAGTTCAAATTTTGACACGTATCACTCCTCATAATTCAGTATTCAGCTCTAAACGCTTATGTGTTGAATTCTAAGAACTTATATTTTTAATTAAAAAATATAAGTATTTTATTTTATTTAAAACACTATAATTTTGTTTCATCTAAAATATCTCTCCCCTACCCCACCAAAAATTATGTTTTCTATTTCACTTTAAACATATCTCATCTATTCAATCATAAATACAACTTTCTCTTCCATTTATTTAACGTCATCTCATCTATTCAACCAGAAATACATTTTTTTCTTCTATTTATTTAACATAAATTCTACTATTTGACTCAATATTTTGAATTGAGTCTTTTTCTATTTTTCTATTATTCATATTAAAAAATAAGGTATGTTCTTCTCTACTAAAATAATTTTTTTATTTTTTATTTTATTGTGATTATATATTCTGTTAATTTTGAAATAATTTTGTTGTTTTTATTTTTATTGAAATGTGTTGTTACAGTACTTGAAAGTTGTACAACAAGGGGTATAGGATCTTTTTGCTGGTTAGTAGAAAAATACTTATCGAATTGTATAACTAATCAATGTTAATTAGTGTGCATCCAATAGTTTTGGTAGTCTGTTTGAAAATATTAATGTTATAATTATATTTGATTTTCTTAATATTTTTTCTTTTTTAGTCTCAAATTCAATTTTTTTATTTTTTTTTTCATTTTTCCTCTTTTGCAAACCCTAACTCTCTAATGATGTAGCATCATATGCTCAAACAACATGTCATCCTAAATATAGTTATAAAAATGATTGCTTTCAGTAGTTATTTAAATTTGATAATTTAATTTAGGGATAATTTTGTTTTATTTATTTTATTTTTCAACTTATTATTCATTCCATAATATTTATTTTAATTACAATTGTTATTTGCACACACAGATACATACATACATACATGCATATATATATATATATATATATATATAAATTTTAAAATATATATTATTCACAGTCCGCGTTAAAATTAAATTCATTAAAATAATTTTATTTATCTTGTATCTATAATCATATTTTTCAAAAAAAAAGCATATAATTTGTTTGAGATTAGTATTTTTGTTATATAAGAAAAATAATTTATTTATCATTTTTATATATTTTATTAGAATTTAATATAAAAGAGTTAAATTAAATTAGTTAATTTTTATCATTTGATTACTAGCTGAATGTTAAACAAATTACTTTTAAATAAATAAAAGCACTAATATCAAAATATTGAAAAAATAATGTGTCATTATTCAAATAGAAAATTTACTACAATTATAATAAATTATAAGTTAATAAGGCTGTAATATTAGATTGTAAAAAAACCTAATGATTTTTTATTATCTTATGATAAATTATAGCCACAATAATTTTTTAAATAAAATTAGTTTTAGAGTTAAGAAAAATATTAATTGTAAAAAATATCAAAAGAATATAATATAATTATTTAAACAAAAAATTTTATCAAAATTGCAGTGAATTATAACTATATGAAGTTTGTAATATTAAATTGTGATATAAATAAATAATGCTTTTACTATTTTTAGAAATTTTATTTGATTAGATGATGATGATGATGATGATAATAATAATAATAATAATAATAAATATCAATGTATATACTTAATAATTGATATCTACTTAATAATTTATATACTATCATCAATGTAAAAAAAAATTGTTCACACACAAAATATGTAGTTATTTGCTAGTTTGATGTTAACTATATATATTAATTTTAATTGAAATAAAATAAAAATAAACTAATTTATATAAAATACACAATAACAAATGAAAAGATAAAATGATGCATCGTAATGGTATAGTACTAGTTGAATTTAAATATTATTGTATTTATATCATTACATGAAATCTAATTATATGTTATGTTTGGACATAAGGGATTATTTGAACATGAATTTGTATTTCAATTAAAAATTTTATTGGAAAAATTGTAAATTTGATGTCTAACCTTTTTTTCTCGCAAACAAGTGTTTGAACTTTTAAAACAAATAATAAGTCAGTTCTTCCAGCCGATTTTGTGCTAGTTGAGTGCTTATTAGAATCATTTGGGCCCCATCTTCTCCATAGTCAACTGTCACATCATCAGCCACTTATATAAATTATTAAAATTTACAAATTGTCCTTAGTTTAAAAGTTGGGAATTAAGTTTCATGACAAAAAAAACACACACACACACAAAAGAAGAAAAACGCTTCTCTTTTTAATGTCTTCATCATCATCATCTTCTTTTTCTTATTTTTCTATCCATGGGTTAATTTTATGGATGCTTTGCTTGACATATGTCACTAACTAACTCCATGAAAATCTACATGATTTGGGTATGTTGATGGCGTTGTAGATGTTGAGTTATGAACTCAAACACTGACCCTGCATAAACATAGATAGAGAAGAACTTTTCTTTCTTTCATTGGGTTACAATCTTAGGAATTTTTTCTGAGGAACCCTTTTCATCCACTTTATATTCTTATTGGATACTAACAAATCTATACAAAATCTTGATTTTTATTATTAGATCTTTAAAGATTTGTTTCAGTTCTCTATCAATAAATTGAATTTGATGATAAAAACCCTAATACTCGTGCTAAAGTGTTGTCATTTAGTCTTGTAGTTTAGTCCTCTTTACCTTTTTCTCCCCTGCTTATATGTGTACAAATCAACTGCCAAATTTACTTTTACGAAAGTTTGATTTGTTTTGAGTCATGTCTTGTATGTGTTTGTTGAAATGCCTCTCTAGACCTTTTGCTTGTTTTTATTTGAATAAATATGGAAAATAAGGGTTTACGGTTCTATACACCTTCTACTCGAAATTCAAATCAATAGAGGTGTTATAATTCAAATCAAATGCCTCTCTACACCTTTTATTCGATATTCAAAAAATTGAAGTGTTGTAATTCTAAGCCTTTTAATTTCTATGTTTGTTTCAAACTAATGAAATACATATGCTTTTTCTTGAGATATCTAGAAGAAGATGAAGGTCGAGTTGAGAACAGGAGGCGGGGTTTTTGGTTTTGGTTCTTCTTTTTTGTCATGAAACCTAATTCTCAATTTGTAATCTAACGATAAATTTGCAAATTTCAATAATTTACATAGGTTACTAATGATATGGCAATTGACTATATAGATAGTGGGCAATTTTGATTCTAGTAAGCATACAGTCATCATCAAGTCAGTCGGAAGCACTTGTTTGTTGTTTTCTTAAAAAGTTCGAATACTTTATTGCAAAAAAAAAAAAAAAGACTTGACATTCAAATAGAAAAAATTGAAAAGTCAAAAATTTAAAACAAATTTACAGTTAATTTAAAAGTTTAAATTAATATTTAAAATTTAAAATTTGAAATTAAATGCTTGTATTCAAGCACACTCTAATATAATTATTAATTATGTTGGTATTTTTATATTTTTAACAATTGGGAAGTGAATGTGTAGATGGAAGGCTAGAATGGGCGACCAATTATGTTGGTATTTGAAGGTAGGGGTGTGCATCGGATGGGATCGGATAGTTCGGGTGGAGTAGTGAGTAAACTGATTGGATAATTGTTAACATAAATTTCATCTGAACTGAGGCAAAGTGTAAGGGGAATCAACAGTTTGGAATTTTAAAGATTTCAATTTAATATCGAACAAAAATTTCGGTTATGGACCTTTAGTTTGGGCCTTTTTTTAATGGGCTATCACCAAAGAAACATAAAAATTCACTATATTTTTTTTAACTATATTAGGCTAAACCCAATTTGTACATTAAATATTAGTATCTATTTTGGGCCAAAAAAAGGGCCTGCTAGACTAAAGCTTAATGTAACATTTACATTTAATATTAGCTACTAATTGCATTTATAGTTCCAAACTATGCAAGTATTTAAATTGGCAAAAAAATAAAGCTGCTTTGCTTTGCTTCAACAATATTGAGAATCAAAGTATAGCTTCCACAGTGTCAAAATAATTTGGTGTGTCACCAAAAATCTAGACTTAGCTACAAAAAGAATCATTTAGGCTCTGTTTGTTTGTGGAAAGTATTTTTTCTTTGGAAATATTTTCCAGAAAATTTATTTTCCAAATAAAATATTTTTTTAATTTTTAGCTACAATGCTAGAGAGACAATAAATGAGGAGAGAATGCATTGAAAAATAAAACAAAATGTAATAAATGAGGAGAGAATACATTGAAAAATGTATTGGAAAATGATTTCCCATCCTTAGAATGGGAAATCATTTTCTCTTGTTTTAAAGTTATTTTCCTTTGACTTATTTTCTTTGGTAATCCAAACACTGGAAAATATGCAAAAATATTTTCTGGAAGAGTATTTTCTGCAAACAAGTGGAGCCTTAAATTCAAAATTAGTAAGGAGTAACCCTGCAAATATATAGAAATAGTAAAGTAAGAAATACAAGAACATGATGTAATACAAACATAAATAAGAACAAACAAAGATAAGAATTATGAAATTGAGATTCAGAATGTAATTCATCACATGAATACAATGCCATATTTCTGGCAGCAAATTGATGATTTTGCTACTAAAGAAACTTAAGCAACTAAGCATTCATTATTGGTTGATTGAGAACTGAAGAGGTGGAAGCTTTTCAACATCATTATTGCCTCAAATTCATTTGAAAGAAAAAAGAAGCGAAAAATTCTAACTCAGAAAACACAATAAGTATCAAAGTTCAGGATCCTCCTTATTGCATTTACATCAATGGCCACTGCCTGATACTGAGATTGTCTATCAAAAATAGCAAAGCAAGAAATGGTCTGCATAGTATAATAAGCATATTAGACAAAGATAAGTCATCAGTATAATACAAATAAGATAGAACTCATCAGTGTTCACAAAGTATCACTAATAAAAAGACAAGTTAGCAAAGGCTCTAAAATTAAGTTTCAAATCATATAAGGTAACACAGATACAATCCCAGTAACATGAATAAATTGGCACCAAGGGATTGAAGTATTACTTGTTTGGTCAGATAAAATGGTGGAAGCTTCATAATCGCCTCAAATCATATGTGCTCAGTGCCTATGAAAGTGGAGTTAGCAATTGCAACTTGCACTATAAGAATCAACAATTTAACAATGAAACTTAGAAATGAAAACTATCCATTTCTAATTAGAAATGAAATAGAAATGGAATCAATAATAAGTATATTATAATGGAATAGAAATAGATTAGAAATGCTTTTTTAGAAACGGAAATAATTATGTTTCTAAATATTATGCCAAAAGAGGGCACCAAGTTGTAGAATCAGAATCGCAACATATTAGAAAGCAAATTTATTAAAATAGAAATAGTTTCATTGCAAAAAGATGGAAGAAAATTAGAAACGAATGTTATCCGTTTCTAATTAAAAATAGAAGAACTTTCTGTTACTAAATATTTTTTTTTATAGATGATTAATAAATTTGTTAGAAATGAAAGGTAATGCCATTGGTAAATTTAAAAACAGAAGGAAAGAATCCATTTCTAAATATTTTACTCCAATTTAGAAACGGAATTTGTTCTTTTTTATTTAAAAGTAGAAAAATTTTCATTACTAATTAAATATTTTGTTCCTAGGATTGGTGATTGATAAATGTTTTAGAAATGAAAGATGTTGTTGTTTCTAAATTTAAAAACGGAAAAAATAATATGTTTCTAAATATAATCCCAATTATTTTTTTTCTTGAACCCTTATTCCTTCACTTCACTTTACTTCTTTTTTTTTTCTATTACCTTTACTCTTCTTTTAGCCCTAACCTCTCTTCTTGTACTTCTTTCTTTTTAATTTTAATTTCTAAATAGACAAACCTCATATACTCGGTGGTGTCTTGAGGAGGACATGATTTTCCTTCCATTTTAGTGCCTTAGGCTCTGAAATACAGAAGAGGAGCATGACGAAGACAAGATATATAAATTCCACGACAATCCTTAATTTTTAAGTACTTCAATGCATTCTCCAAACAAAATATATATCACGTATAACATGAATTAATTTCCAAGGATTATGTACCCTATGGAAGAATCACAACACTTTCTCCTTTGTTGATAATGCAATTAGTTAAATTATTGTTTTACTAAGCACAATCTAGTTCTTCTTCATAATCCTTAAGCTTTGCCATTGAATGTGATTTGTTCCAAACAAGGCATCGAGGTTTTTCAAGTGATATCATTGGGAGTTTGAGCATGATATAAGAGCTACTCATTTTGATTTGAACTTTCATTGCTAATTTCTATTGTTACTCTATTTTTTCCCTTCATTTTGCGGTTAACAGGAAATAAAATGAGAAAAAAATTGTAACAAAAACTAAAAAATAAAATAATGAGAAAATAGTTGAAGAAGAATAAATGGTTAATTAGTTGTAAGTTGGAAGAATTTGATTAATTAGCTTTAATTGAAAGGAAGCGATGATTACTTTATCCATAAATTGAAAACAATAAAAATTAGGTAAAAGAACATACAACAATTTGTACTAGTGAAGTGCTTATCCACACTTGGTGCACAAGCTCTGCCATATGAGACCCTTCATTCATGCGGGATCCATCTCATGGGTGCATATATGCTTGGTGTAAACAAATATTTCTTTTTGTTTTCTGTAGTGATAAGTCTTTAATGTAATGGAAAATTTAAACAAATGATGCCTTTTTTTGTTTTCTCCAAATATTGTGTCAGAAAACATTTTCTACATTTTTCGTGTTTGGGGCACTTAGAAAAACTTATCAACAAGAAAATATTTTTCTGGTCAATAGAAAATTAAAGTCATCTTCTAGAAAATAACTTTTTATTTTCAAAACTTATTAAAAATTATATATAAATATCAACTAATATAAAAACTATTAAAAGAATATTTTTTTTAAGAAAATAATGAAAATCTTAGAAAAGTGGAAGTGGAGTGGACATGCAAGTGGAAGAAACACTTGTGTAAGCCTAGAAAAGTATATACACTTAGCCAGTAGCAAATATATATATGTGTATACAACATGCAATCATTAGCAACGAACGGCTAGGAATCATATATAGAACATCGACCTCGCAAAATGATTAACAACATCTCAAAAACATTGATTAATAAAAAAAGTAAATTCATATAGTTAATCACCACAAGCTAGGAAAAAAATAAATAAGTACCAAGAGTATACCAAGTACACACTAAGAATATTACCTTTTTTCTGCATAAATATGTTTAATTTCTACCTTCGAAGCATAGAGTTACAAAACCTTTTGTATCATTGCCTCAAGCCCAGGTTTATCCCTATATTCTTTTGCTTACAGAAGATACGATTAATGCAAGAAGAGATGAGAAAATTGCTAGCAGAGTTCCACACTTCCTTTCAACCTCGAGATTAATCTTCAACTACAAGTGTTCATTCTAGATGATAGACTTATTGCCTTTTTTATCCTATTTGTCTAATACTTCATGTTTTAATTCTAGATGTTGGACTTAGTTTTTTAACCTATTTATGTTGTACTTCATGAATAATACACTATTTAAATGTTTAACTTTTTGTTGTATAAACTTGTACTTCATATAATTGTTACTTATATACAATTATTATTTTCATTAAAAATCAATGGTAGATTGTTACTAGGCTTGAATAATATTTTGCTTAAAATGATTAAAATAGTTTCCCTTGTACGAAATTAGAAATATTAAAAAATTAATTTTAGAATTAGAAACAGATTACAAATATTTTTTTCTGAATTATAAATAGATTGCAAAAATCTGTATTAAAATTAGAAATGGATCCTTTGTTGTTGCTAAATATCCATTTCTGAATTAGAAATGGAATATGAAAATTTGTTTCTAAATTAGAAACGAATTTTTGGTTCTTGCTAAAATAGAAACAGAATCTATTTCTAAATATGATGATTTAGTCTCTTGAAATTAGAAAGGTAAGAAATGAAATAAATCCATTACTATATTAGACACAAGAATATTTCATTTCTGATTTAAAAACGAAAATATTTCATTTTATATCCGTTTTTAATTAGAAACAAAAAATTAAAAAGTGTTTCTAAACTAATATGTAACGACTAAATAACAACAATAGCCATCTGTTTCTAAATCCGTCTCTAAAATAATTAGAAACAAATTTTGTAATATTAGAAATGAATTTTTTCATTTCTAAATTGCGGTTTTCTTGTAGTGTTGGCCACATTACTCATCACGGCAATTAGCAAAGACAATTAAGCAGACAACAGTCACAAGCATAGGCACAACAAAGCAACATAAGTAAAAATTATATAGGGTTAGAGTAAATTTATTGAAATTGTTAGCTTGTTTTGCTAAGAAACACTATGATGCAGCTGATGATAATTGTGAAGGGCCAACACCCATTTGAGGTAGGTCTTCCAAAAGATATAAAAGCATAAATGAGAAAGTACCAAGTCAAAAAGATGAAAATTAATAGTAAAAAAAATAATACCTTTTTCAAAGTTTTCAAGCTCATAAAGTGCCTCCTTAATTGAAATTGGATTGTTAGACAATCTCAGTCAATCCTGAGTACAGATGAGGGCTTAGGAGTTAAAGAACTTTTAAATACATCAAACACTCTTCCTCTAGTGCTAAAAGCTGATTCAGAAGCAACAGTGTAGATTGGGACTACTAGGACATCTCTAGCCATTTGAGAGAGGATTGGAAACCTTTGGGAATTCAGTTTCCACCACCTCAACACATCAAAAGACCCATCTTCCTCTATTGTAGCATCACTTAAATACATATCAAGTTTAGACTGCTTACTTCCACTAAATCCACTCTTCATCTTGTGTTTCTTAATTTAGCTTTCAACATAGAAAAACCCTTTCCAAAAGAAGAAATATCAAAAGCAGAAGTAAATTGACTGCTTTCTGTATAAAGATTTGATTAAGATTCATAACCGATAGTAACAGATGCATACATTGCATTATAGTCCTCAAACAACTCAAAAAGAGATGATTTAACAAGAGATAATAAACTTCCACCAAAATCTTACCTATACATATGACTTAAAGAGAATTCCAAGTAATCAAATTTGTTTGTAGGATCCAAAATATTAGCAAAGAAAATCAAGAAATTCATCTTTTGTGGATCCCCAGTATTTATCAAATTTGCTTTTCATATTTAAGCCCATTAAAATTTGGATATTATCATATGATTGCTTCCACTCATTCAATAGACAATGTAGGTCAGAGATTAGATTAAAAAATGAGTTTGTAGTCACATATGCAGAACCAGATATTTTAAGAGTCATGTCATAGAATTATTTCAAGAACTCAACCATTATGGAGACATAATGTTAATAAAAAATATCAGGCACATCATTACCTAAATCTATCCTAAAGGCAGATTCATTCTTCTCATATTTTTCAAAAACCCTTTTATATATATAAGCAGTTTTTAGCATCAAGTATGTAGAATTTCACCTAGTTGGCACATCAAGAGACAAAATAACTTTTGACTCAATACCAACCAAATTAGAAAATTCCATGAACTTTCTCAATATAACAAGTGAATTTCTAATATATCTATTAGCTTCCTTAATCTTTTTCATAGATATTGCAACATCCTTTAGTCCATCATGTACAATTAGATTCAAAATATATACAATACATATGATATGTACATATTTAGCCCTAATAGCATTGGTTTCCCAAGACAATAATTTTTTTAAATATAACATTGTAATGTCATTATTAATGAGCATTGTCAATTGTAACAGTGAAAACATTCTTTAATCCCCAATCAAGCAAACAATTTTCCATTGCCTTTGTAATGTACTTACCTTTATGTGAGCTAATATGTATAAAAGAAAGTATCTTTTTGTGGAGCTTCTACTCATCATCAATAAAATGTGCAATTATGCACATATAATTAATTCTTTGAATTGAAATCCAAGAGTTAGTTGTCAAACTGACTCTTTGACAATGTTGTTTGAAAAACTTTTTCATTTTCAGCCTCTCTTCCAAATAGATATTATAACAGTCTTTATTAATAGTCCATCTAAAAGGGATTTTAAATCTAGACGCAGCACACAGACATAAAATTTTTGAAACCCTCCCCTTCAACAAACTTAAAAGGCAATTCATCAACTATTATCGTTTTAGCTAGTTTATTTTTAATCAAATTCTTATCAAATTTCCATGTTCCTAAAACCCTAACATTTTTAGAAGCAACATAATCAACAACAACAGGTTTCAATGTCACCAAAGATTGTCTAGTGTCTTTACTATAAGGATTTTTAGCGCAAGATAAAATATGATTTCTTAAGGAAGAGGTGTCGTGCCTTTTTGGATGTGCATTAAACAATCTAGCATAGTATAGACATCTACCTTTCTATGTCACCCTTGAATCATCTTTCACCCTTTTGAAATGATCCCACACTATGCTTTTGGAATCGATCTCTTTCCTTTTATTAAAGGCAGTAGAGGCATGCTGAGCTTCCACCTCTTCAGTAGTATTAGTTTGGCTAGTTGGTGGATCTGAAGCACCACTACCACTGGTACATTCCATCTAGGATAGTAGAAGGCAAAAAAAATAGCCATTCACAAAATATAATATATAAAATGTAAACAAATATTTTAAAATTTAGAAACCAGACTCTAGACACACCTTTTAGATTTCAAGCCTTTGGAATCTTGTATATGTAAAAGCTTCCACCTTTTAAATAGTAAATTTAAACCCAAAAGTGATAGAAATGAGCTCTCTGTAATTGCTTCCATCATTTAAGTTAAGTTGATTTTATCAACAGAACTAATAATCTTATCAACTTAAGGACATAAAGACAAAGAAAAACAAACATAATCAGTTCACATGCAAAACAAAAAAATAATTTTTTTTTTCAAAACACAAAACACAGATCTCACAGATTCAATATTATAGTCATAGATTAAAAAGAAAATGTGTTTTTTTTTCAGAAATAATGCATATAAATTATGTTGTTTGTCACAAATCGCAGTCACAAAACAATATGCATATATTTTTTTTATAAAAAAATAATACACAAAATAATGGAAATCAAAGTCAAAATAAAACAACAACATGCTAAAAAATTAATAAAATTTCAAAAATAATGGAAATCAAAGTTAGGATCTCACAGGTCTATAAATAAAATTTGTTTTATAAAAAAAATAATACACAAAAATCATTAACCCATTTTCGCAATCATATAGATCAACATGCATATAAAAAATCAAGTCGTATTCATATAAACAATTGAAAGTTTTGACAAAGCATTTAATTCAAAGTCAGGATCTGACATATCCAAATAAAAAGTTTATTTTTTAAAACATATATACAGAAAATAAGAAAAAAGATATCTAAGACATTGAACTTTATTCAAAATCATTTCAATAATTGAAAATCATCCTAGAGAACATGCAAGAATGCAAGAGTTTACCTAAAAATCATTATGTCATACGCACAGGCAACATGCAAGTCCCAAACAAGGAACAATAACAGATAAAATTTAAATTCCTTTACCAGATCTATAAGAGAAATGATAAAAGGAGTTTTGTCACTAATGGTTTTAAATATAAAGAAAAAAAAGGCTTGAAGAAATAGAGATCTATTTCATATCATAGATTTGGAGACTGGAGAGGGTTAGAGACGATCAGAAAGATAAAGACAATGAAGGAGAAAGGGCTCTGTGACTGTGAGAAAGAGAGAGAGAGGAGATGAGTCTGATAGTGAGATAAGAAAGATTGAGAATCAAAGGGATGTGACTGAGGACTTGAAGAATGAATTAGGGTTAGGAGTCTATGACTATGAGAGAGAAAGGAGATGAGTTTATGAGAAAGATAGGAAATGAAGATTGCAAAATTTGCAGGATTAAGGACTCACCATCCTTTCCAAAGGCCATCTCCCTTGCTTTGGTTTTCCATAGGCGTATATTGTTGGTGGCCTACAACATATTCGGTTGGATAACCTATTGGTGGTAGTGGTGGTGTAATATAGGGTATCCTACTTTATGCTGGTGGTTGATAAACCGGGCGAGGGGGACATATATATATATATAACATACCTTCAAATAAGAGTGTGCAAGAACCGTCCAAGCCAAAACTTTTAGTCCAAACTGAACCTAAGAAATGGAATGGATCAACTTAATTTGGATAAGGAGGCGGTTTGACAAAATCGGGTTGAAGAAGATCGGGTAACGGTTGGCGATTCAATTGGCATTAAGTGCCATCCGAACAGCCTGAACTTTCGAAGGACGACACTTAATGCCAATTGAACCACCAACCGTTACCCGATCTTCTTCAACCCGATTTTGCTGAACTGCCTCCTTATCCAAATTAAGTTGATCCGTTACATTTCTTCGGTTTAGTTTGGACTGAAAACATCAGCTCAAACAGCTCTTGCACACCTGTATTTGAAGGTATTACAAAAGTAACTAATTGTGTTATACATACATATATATATATATATATATATATATATATATATGAAACGCATCAAACGCATCATTTTATACTTAAAACTTTGAAAGTTTAGGCAGTTCGGATGACACTTAATGCCAATCGAACTGCCAACTGTTACCTAATCTTCTTCAACCCAATTTTATCGAACTGCCTCCTTATCCGAATTAAGCTAATCTATTCCATTTTTTCAGTTTGGTTTAGACTAGAAACTTCGGCTCAGACGGTTCTTGCACTCCTATATTTAAAGGTATTACAAAAATAAATTATTATTAGGGCTACGCATAAACCACCCATACTCAAACTTCCGCACCGACCTAAAGAAGTGAAGCGGCTCGGTTGATTTGGATGGATGGAAGTAGTTTAGTGGAGTGGTGGGGGAAATCTCGGGTTTCAGTTTACAGTTCAGTTGAGGGTTGCTAAAACCTGAACCGCCTCCGAGATTTTATTATATATATATGTGTGTGTGTGTGTGTGTGTGTACACACACACGTTTAAGGTCCACCCTATAAATACATCGTAAACTAACTAACCCTAAACTTTATTCATTTCCCACTCATTCCTTCATTTCTCTTCAGCCGCCTCTAGCCCTTTTCTTTTCTACTGCCCTCATCTAACCCTAAATCCTTTAATTTAATCTTCAAATCTCTTCATTCTAACCCAAAATCTGTTCATTCTAACACCGAATCTATTAATTATTACACTAAATCTCTTCATCTCAAGTGTTACTTTACACTATCTTTGACCTTTTATAGTGCATTGTCCTAGAGTAAATTGGTTTCAGTTATGCTTTTTTATTGTCCATCAACATCGAGCATCGATCTTGAATTTCTTTTGATGTAAAGAAATTTTAGGGGTGATAGATCACATAGATTCAAGAGTTTTCTGGTAATAATGAATTTTTTTATTAAGATTTGTTTGCATGTATATTGTTTTTATAGATCTATTGTGATTTGGGATTTATGTCAACTTTTTTTATCTTGATGTGGTTGCATGTTTTATAAACGTTGAAACCGGAGATTTAAAAGGTAGAAACCCTAATTTTTTGGATTGGTGGATGCCTTGTGATTCACCGATGATAGTGGAAGCTCTTGGATCTCTTCTTTTGTTGTCACCCCTAAATAGTTGGTATGATTTTTGTGTTGTTTAATTTTTTTTACTATATTTATACAAATTTATACTGAAACTGTGTGGATCTTAATGGATCTGTTGTATTTGTGGATAGATATCAATGGATCTGTTGTATTTATGTTTTTTGGGAAAAAAATTATTTTTTTAATCAAATAAATTTTTTTTGATTATTAGTTATTTAGTTTAAAAATATATTAATTTATTTTATAACTTATACGAATATCTGTATATCAAATAGATTTTAAAATGCAAAAAATATAATATTTTTTTAATATCTATTTAAAAAATATATATTTTTTATATATTTTAAAATGCTAGAAAATTATAAATATATTAATAAGTAATGGTTTATTTAAAAATAAATTATTTAATATAATTTTAATTAAAAAATTATTTATTTTTTTTAAATAAAAGAAAGTAATTTATTTTTTTTAAGTTATTACTTTTGTATTACCATTTATCTGTTTTGTTTTATAGTGCTGTTGTGTTATGTTGTTAGTTTCAATTTCTTTAATTTATAACTTGTTAATTGCTTTGTTCTGTGTCTGTCATTTGTGTAGATGGACACTCCCAAGGGTACCAGTGGCAGTTCAACTGCTACTGGTGAACCTATGGCTCTTAATAATGAGGTGGAAGCTAATGAAAATTCCTAGGAGCAGTCTGCTACTCATGCTCAATAGCCGCCAGTTGCTTCATCAAAGTAACCTGGGAGGAATTCCAAAAAAAAGGAAGCAATCCGAAACCATGTAAATTGTACTGATGGTCACTAAGCTTTATTAGTGATTTCAATTTGGTTATAAAACTTCAATTTGTGACTTTTTAGTTACTAAACACTTATTTTTATTACACCGAAAAGTCACACTAATAATTTCGGTCAAATTCAATGATGTGGCAAATCCATCACATTCCAGCTAAAAAAAAGCCAGCTCAGAAATGCCACCTTAGATTCTAATTTAACCAGGTTAAAGAAAGAGGAATCCCTAATTCCCATCTTCACTCCTCTTTTACTCAGTCATTTTATTCTTCTTCCCCATCTAAACCTTAACTCTAATCTCATCAAACCGCTTAGTCCTCTCATGAAATCGATTATGTTTTTTTAATTCTTTTGGTCTGTTATCTTTTTTTTTTTTACCAAATCTTGGTCTGTTATCTGATATAATCAAATTGGTTCTTCTAATGGTGAAAAGATGACCGTTGAATGGAGAAAAATAGTAAAAGGAGAAAAATAATTAGGGATAGAACCGTCTTGGAAAATTGTCGATGCATTCCCTCTTATGAATTGCACCTTTTTGGACCTTCCACGAGTTTTTGCAAACTTAGAAGAGACAAAAAAATGTGAAATTTATTGCCGGTGACATGTTTTAGTCTATTCCTTCTGCAGATGTGGTTCTGATAAAGGTATACAACTTTTTTTTAATTTAAATTTCAAATAGCATAATTATTTTTGGGACTTGTTGCATTATTAGCTTGCCCACATGGGAGACATAATAGGTATTTAAGATCAGTTAAGATTTAGTTTAGGTCTCATTGGCTCAAAGGTCATAATCTGCTTTTTTTTCTTCTCTTTGCAGTCCATTTTACACAATTGGACATGGAAATGATGTTTATATGCACAGGAAAGGAGAGAAACGAACAAGAATGTGCAAAACTCTTCTTAGAGGCTGGATTTAGTCATTACAAAATCACTCCCACTAGCAGGTTAAATTCCATGATTAAAGTTTATCCTTAGATGTTTTGCAACTTTTTGTAATCTTCACTCAATATTGGTTGCCGCAATTTTTCCTTTATTTGAGTAAATAATAACGTAATTGTAGCTTAATTACTAATTACTTTGTAACATGATTAATTAGCATATGGTTAAATTAGAATCTGAGGTGGCATTTCTGAGCTGGCTTTTTTTTTAGTTGGAATGCGACGGATTTGCCACGTCACCGAATTTGACCTAAAATTATTGGTGTGACTTCCCGATGTAATAAAAATAAATGTTTAGTGACCAAAAAGTCACAAATTAAAGTTTTATAACCAAATTGAAATCACTAATAAAGTTTAGTGACCATTCGTATAATTTACTCACTGAAACCAAATCAGCAATCTGGAAGCATTTTAAGCAGATAAAGGAGAAAGATTTATTAGTAAGAGCAAAATGCATTTACTATGGTAAAGTTCTTGGTGCTGAACCTAGAAAACATGGCACTTCATCACTTAGGAACCACATGCTTAACTGTCCCAAAAACCCTTAGGATAAGCAAACATGCCAATCACTTCTCACCTTTCAACCTTCTTCTAATGTATCTGAACCTGATGTTGGAGTAATTGGGACCTGAAAATTCGACCAAGATTTAATTAGAAAAGCCTTAGCTAAAATGATTGCATCTGATGAGTTGCTATTAGATTTGTTAAGTTTGTTGGGTTTAATCAATTCATGAATGTTGCATGCCCTAGTTTTAAAATGCCATCTAGGTGGTTTGTGACTAGAGATATATTTTCAACATCTTTGTTGAAGAGAGGCTTACTTTGAAAAACTTTTTCAAAACAAACTGTCAAAGAGTCTATCTTACAACAGATACATGGACTTCAATCCAAAGGATTAATTACATATGCATAACTGCTCATTTTATTGATAATGAGTGGAAGCTCAATAAGAAAATTATTGCATTTGTGCCTGTGAGTTCACATAGGGGTGAATACATTGCTAAGGCACTTGAGAACTCTTTACTGGAATGGGGTTTGAAAAATGTTTTTATTGTCACTCTTGATAATGCCTCATGCAATGATATTGCTATGTCTTTTTTCAAAAAGAAATTAATGAGTTGGCCAAGCTAGTGGAGTTAGAGTTAAATATGTTTATATGAGATGTGTTGCTCATATTTTGAACTTAGTTATTCATGAGGGGTTAAAGGATTTAAATACATCTGTTAAAAGGGTTAAGGAGGTTGTTAGACACATAAGGAACTCACCTTCTAGATTAAAAAAAATTCAAAGAAAGTTCAAACTTGATTGGTGTCGAGTTTAAGACATGTCTTTGCCTTGATGTTGCAACTAGGTGAAATTCCACCTATTGCCTTGATGTTGCAACTAGGTGAAATTCCACCTGTTTGATGTTGAAATTTGCTTGTGAATTTAAAAAAACTACTGAAAAGTATGAAGAAATCGAGTCAAGTTTTAGGGCTAACCTAGGTGATGACATTCCTAATTACTCTGAATGGCAATATGTCAGGAATCTTGTAGTGAATGGTTTGCAATTTTTGCCAAAAATTGAGCTACATTCTTTGTATGATCTGAAAAAAGACAGCTCTAAGCCTCATTTGTTAATTTTTACTTTTTTTCTTTTTATACTTAAATTTTTAGATTTCTAAACTTGACTATTTCATTTTTTTTAAAGGAAATTTTTTGTAATTAATCACAGTCAAAGTCTACCATATTTTTTTGCCTCCTATAGACTGCTTATTGATAGAGAGCAGACAGTAGAGAGCAACATATATTGGTGTATTTTTTGGATGTCTTTTGCTACTGTGATTATTTTTGTATAGGCAATTGAACAAAGATGATTTTTTGTGTATTTATAAATGGGCTCGGCCCTAAATCCTTGTGGTTTTCTTAGTTGTAATTGTATATTTTCTAAATGGGCTTCACTTCACCTTGCATTTTACAAATGGGCTTCACTTCACCTTGCATTTTACAAATGGGCTTTGGCCTTATAATTATAATGAAGTTTTATATTAATTTGGCCCAATCCACAAAAGTTCAAACCGCAAAACATACCCGTTTACACCCGATTATTTTCGGTTATTTAACCGAATTGTTTATCCTTTTATTTGTATCAGTTCGGTGGCAGAATATGGCCTTCCGAACCGCGCTGTTATCCACTTCTCTCACCCGACCCGCCCGATGCAGCATATTATAATAAGCAAATCTGATCAACAAACGACAACGTTTTAAATCCTCTTCCCCATTGGACTGAGGTGGAGTCGCGCACATCAAAAGATCATTTCGGCGATTATCGTCGGTGTCTGTTTTGTGTAGTCGATGCTTCTATGGCGTCAAATCCAATCCGCGCTATACTATATCGAAGGAATTTTGCGAAGAAAGATTGTGCGATTGCAACGATTGGATTAACATTCATAATCTCCGGTCTCACTCTCCTCTTCGATTCAAAAACCTCCGATCTCCGTCTCACCACTACCCCCTCCGCCGCCGACGATCTCGTTGACTTAACCTTACTGCACAATGCCAAAGATAAAAACGCCTGTACTTTTTTTCTCCCAAACTTAAACAATCTGCACAGTTTTTTTGTCTGTTTTTAATTTTGGTGATAATTGCAGTGTGTTTGGATGGAAGTTTGCCTGGTTACCATTTTCAAAGAGGATTTGGATCTGGCTCCAATAAGTGGGTACTTCACATTGAGGGTGGTGGCTGGTGCAATTCGATAGCGTCCTGTTCGCTTCGTAAAAAGACCATGTTAGGGTCGTCATTTTATATGCAAAACCAAGTCTCTTTCGCTGGGATTCTGAGCAGGGAAGCCTCTCAAAATCCTGGTAAGTTCGTGAAATTTTCAATTTGATTGAATTCTGTTTTTTGGTCAATTTTATTGTTTGGAATGTAGAAACAAACAGAAAAAAAAAAAAAATGATACCAGAAATTGAAATGATTTTGTAAGAATTCAGATTCTTTTTTTTTTCTTAATTTCTTAATTTCATCGTGCAGATTTCTTTAACTGGAATAAAGTTAAGATACGATATTGTGATGGTGCATCTTTTGCTGGCCATCCTGAAAGGGAGTTTAAGGTGGGTAGCTTTTTAAGTTACTTGCTAGTGTTCTGCTAGTTGCCATTTTTTTTTATTAATTGTCTTAATTGCATATGCCAAGTTTAAAAAAAGTATTATCTTTTTTTTTTTTTTTAATTGGTTGTAGAATGGCACAAAACTTCACTTTAGAGGGCAGCTTATATGGGAAGCACTTATGGATGAACTTTTGTCAATTGGGTTGTCTAATGCTAAACAGGTACCTTCTCCTTCTTCTTCTTCTTCTTTTGGTGCTTATAAGTTAAGGGAAAAAAAAAAATTTATGGATTAGTATGTGTTTTAAAATTTTGTGAGTTCTGTTCCATATTATTTAATATGCTGTGAATGCTCCTCCTATTCTTGCTGATGGGTATAAGAACCGTGCAGGCTCTTCTTTCAGGATGCTCTGCAGGAGGATTAGCAACGCTTATTCACTGTGATGACTTTCGAGAACGTTTGTCAAATGATGCTACTGTCAAATGCCTTGCTGATGCAGGTTTTTTCCTTGATGAGTATGTTTGATATTCAGGCTGGTGCATACGGTGCTAGTTTCTTATGCTAATGTATCCTATGAGTTGTGATACATATGTCATAGCTTTTTATTTATTTTATTTATTTTTTTTTTTACATGATAATCATCTTCATGGACAACTATCCTTCAAAGTTTCATGTTTTGACTTTGGAAGTTCCAATTCTCTTTTTCACAGTAGTCTTGTCACTTATATGTATTCTCATAGCATATGTTACTAGTACTGCATAAGGTTTGCAACTGAACTTCCATCTCTCATTTATACTGTACCTGTGTATCAAAGAGACATTCTTTGCATCCGTTGAGCTTAGTAGTAGCTATTATAATGATATTTAGTCAATCTTTATGTGCTTCATTTTGATTGAATACATTGAAAAATACACATTTTCTTTTCATTTGGTTTCAGGAAAGATATCCTTGGAAACTACACAATGAGATCTTTCTATCATGATGTTGTCAACCTACAGGTTTTGCTCTGTCTTCATCTCCGCCAACCTAAATGTTTCATAGTTAGATGGTGCCAATTATGATTTTGCTTACTAATTTTTTTTAAACCAGTGATTAGCATAAATGCTATGTTCAGATATGCCACCTGGTGCATGAAACTGAAAGGCATACTGATCACAAAATTGTCATTTTGAATTTTGTACATATCCAGAGTGTTTATTCTGATTGAAAGTTATGAATTCTCATGCAAATATAAATGGAAAATGAGTGCTTCCATGAGCCATAGTTGATTTCGTTTTGTTCTTTGTTATGCTTTCAGGACGTAGCAAGAAGTTTGCACAAGAACTGCATTGCAAGAACTGACCCATTCAAGGCAAGATTCTCAGCCGTACAAAAGTTCTTGGTTTCCTGATTGCAATCTTAAATTGTAATGCGCAACTATTGTTATTTTCTGTCAATTGCTATTACAGTGCCTTTTTCCTCAAGAAATCATTAAAGACATAAAGACCCCACTTTTCCTAGTCAATCCAGCTTATGATTTCTGGCAGGTAGTCCATCCACACAAACATGTTCTCCAGTTTCTCTCTATCAGATTTGAACTTCCGTTCATCATTTAAATGATATTTGATATCATAACCTCTAGATACAACACATCTTAGTACCAGATGGATCAGATGTTCTTGGATATTGGCAAAAATGCAGAATGAATCTTCAGTATTGTAATCCTCGCCAGATTGAAATACTACAAGGTAGTTGTTCTGCACTTTAGAACTGAAGTTATTAACCTATTAGATCTTGAAAGTTGTTTTGTTATATAGATGTTGAAACGAAAAAACTAAAAGGCTGTTTAGTTTTGGAAAATATTTTTTATTTTCCTTTTTCATTTTTCTTTTTCTTTTCTTTATTTTTCAGTTTTCCATTTTCCCAAATAAAATATGAAATAACAAAAAATCAATTTGTTTCTTACTTTCATTTTGCAATTTTTTATATTCTCATAAGTTCAATTTTTTTGATGAAATTTATTATAATAACTTTCTATTTAATATAGTAATAATAATAATTGTAATTCATATGATATTATTTAATATTAAATTTATTTATTTTATAAAAAAAATTTAAATCATACACATTTAATTAATTTTAATTTGAAGTCATGAGACTATTGTGGTGGTGCTAAAGATAGCGGAGATTGTGGTGGTGGAGATAATGGAGCTTATGGTGGGGGTGTTGGTGTTGGTGGTGGTGTTGGTAGCAGAGTTTGCAGTGGTGGTGCAACCATAATGTCAGGAGATTGTGGTGGTGGCAGCAGAGATGACGGTGGTGGTGGTGGTGTAGCCACAGTGTTAGGAGGTTGTGGCCAGTGATGATGGTGGTGGTGGTGTAGGCGGTGGCGGAAGTTATGATGGTGGTAAAGATAGCGGAAGTTATGATGGTGGTGGAGATAGTTGAAGTTATGGTGGTGGTGATGGTGATGGAGGTAGCGGAGGTTGTGGCGGTGGTGGTGGTGGTGCTGCAGCTACTGTGTCAGGAGACTCTGGTGGTGGTGGTAGCTGGCGTTGTAGCGGCGGCGGTGGTGATACTGTAGCCACTATGTCAGGGGACTGTGGTGGTGCTGGTGGTGGTGCTGGTGGAGGTAGCAAAAGTTGTAGTAGTGGAGATTATGGTGGTGGTGCTGTAGCCACTGTGTTAGGAGGCTATGGTGGTGGCAGAGGTTGTAATGGTGGTGAAGGTGGGGGATGGTGGTAGTGGTAGTAGAGGTTGTGGTGGTTGAGGATGTGATAATATCAGAATATGATTTGAAAAACTTAAAAAACATCTTTTTATAGTTTTCTAAAGTCTTTTATAACTTGAAAAATTTAGAAAATAGTTTCAGTTTTTTAAATTAAAAAATATCACAATTAAACTATAAATTCTGTCTTCTACTTTTCTTGGAAATTTTTTTTTAGAAAATAGGTTTTGTTTTCCAAAACTAAACAAGTTCTAAGAAAAAACCAAGTTGTGAGTGATGTGTGTTGTGCCAGTACGCATTGAACATGCAAGACCTTGTTTTCAGCACAGAAGACAGATTAGGGCTGGGCAAAACCACCTGATTGTAAAATGTGAGACCTAAATCTTGCAGCATGGATGATATGATGAGTTGGATTGTTATATTTATCCACATTGAGGTACTTTTAGGGTTATGTTAGAAGGTTTATCTTTTTGGCTTGAAAATAATAAGAGACCATTCAGTTGTTCAGCCATGATGCTAGACTTAAATTGCTGGTTTATCTAGCTCATGTTGGTTGCTTCAGAAGTGCAAACAATGGCCAATAAAAGCTGCGAGGATCCATGTTGTAAAATATCAGCACCATGACCTTCATTATATATTTGATTTATGATGATTTTCCATCTCATGGTCTGATCTAGTTATTTATTCTTGTCAACTTACTATAGGTTTCCGTAGTTCTCTGCTGAATGCACTGAGTGATTTCCAGCAAAACAAGGAATGGGGGATGTTCATAAATTCTTGCTTTATTCATTGCCAAACATGGATTGGTGAGACATGGCATTCACCCACTTCTCCAAGAATCAACAAAAAGGTAAGAAACGTTTCAACATTTTTTTGTTATTAGCACTCCGAAAAAAGCTGCAAGTTTTCTTGATGTTCTTGATGCTTGTAAATTGTAATAAATAAAGCTGAAACACTGTCAAGGTTAACTTTGATGGTGTTTTTATCTAAAGGTCTCTGTCTCATTTTGCAAGTATGCTAATGGTGCTGATTACTCTTCTTACAGACCATTGCAGAGTCAGTCGGTGACTGGTACTTCAGTCGTAGAGTAGTGAAACAAATTGACTGTCCTTATCCATGCAATCCCACCTGTTATAACATGAAATTTATTTGATTTTGGTGACGCTCTGCATTGCTGAAGATTTTTTTGGGTTGTATCTCGACTGACCTTGAGAGCAAATTCTAATTTATGTTTCCAAGGTATAATATCAGATATTGAAAAGATAAGGGATTATGCAGAATACTGTATAAAACGTTGATTGCCAGGTTGCATTGGTTCGCACTCTATAGCACCAAGGCTTCATCTACTGGTGTCATCTGTCATGGTATTGAAGCGTAGGGAACTACATCCTTTTCTTTTCAAGCTTGTATGTATAACTTTTTCTTCTTGGTGTTAGTGCAATGGGAGTTATGAGCATACCTGGTCCAATGTGTTTGTATAAAATGCACTTTAAAACGACCGAACATGTGTTGGTTATTATGAAGTTATTTGCACTAGGTGAAACAAATTTTAACATTAAAATTGTTCTTTTGAAAGATTAAATTACAGTGAACATGTGTTATCATTCATATGCAACAAGGGGAGAAGAGGTGCAAATAAAAATATGAATGGCATAATAATGAAGTTATTTAAGAAAAAAGCAAATATGAATGGTGGTCAACTTACCCCACTTCTTGTCATATATTAATGTTTCAGGATGCTTCTAGTTTGGAAATCTATAGGTTTGTTAATTTTTCTTGTGTTTGCCCTTGTTTTTTTGGGTTGTTTGTAAACTCTTATATATTTTTTTCTTCATTTAATAAAGGGTTGGTGTCTTAGCATATGATGAGAATGCTAAGAGTGTATTAACCTAGTTGGGATGCCCAGTGCACTTCCTGATGCTTTGTCCTTCAATTTTATAAAAAAAATGACATTTCCCTCCTATTTTATAAAAATAAAACAATTTAGTTTTTTTTTAATAAAATAAAATAGTTTAGTTCTTTAATTTTCTTAATTATTTTAAAATTAAAATTTTAGTGCTCCTTAATGAAAAAAAGGATAAGGATTACTTGTCATTTTTTTGTTATTTCAAATTAACGCCTATTGATAATAAAAAAAAAATCTTTCAATGAAAAAAAAAATTCTTTACATTACTCAATTTCTTAGACTTTATACTTACATATTTTGTTTTGAATTTAGATTATTAGCAAAATCAGGATTTGTAAGAATAAAAGAATTAAAGTAAAGCAAATCAAATAAGAAAAAGGTAAAGGCATGTCAAAATTTTGTATTTTCCTGTTTTTGTATAAGGCATTTCGAGAGAACAAAGGAGTTCTAACTTTTATCATTTCATGGATTGGTGAATTATTAAGCCGAACTGGATTTGAACCAGTGTAGAGATATTGCCAATGAATTTACAGTTCGTACCATTAATCTCTCGGACATTGCCCTAGGAAGAAGCAATTTCATACTTATTAAGACAACTTCTTTTCGTAATACCTTACCTCCAGGGAAAGTTGAATCCTTGTTGTTTCCTTGAAAGGGAGATGTACTTTACCACTAAACAATGAGGTGCATTTAATCATATCTTTTTTAAATTTTGACAAATTAATTCATAATTTCTCAATTTTTTACAATTTCAGTTGTTGAATATTAGGTAACATTTTACTAATGTGGTCACTAAAATAATTTGAGTTGGTCCACATTGGCATCATGTTGAAGTGCACCATCTTAATTATTTGCAAAAGAATGCACAACTTTTTATTGATCATTTGCATGATCATTGTGTAATTACCCATGTTTTGACCTTCACAAATCAATTTTGATCTATTAATATGTATGTCTAAGTGTGTATATAAAATAAGCATTTGAAAGTGACCATTTAAGTACAAGGAACACAAGTTTTTTGAGTTTCTAGTTCTCCTCACTATCCTTCACACGGTCCTGATCATGCATCCTACGATCGTGATTAAGTGTCTCACAATCATGAGCCAAGGACCCTCAATCTTAAAACATCATAGTGGTCTTCATGATAGATTCCATAATTGTGACCATGCCATGTCTTGCTCATGATTGTTCAAGCTCTCTCTAGCTTCAAATGTCTAGTAGTGCCCACGAGTAGTCCTACGATCATGATCAAGTATGTCCCGTTCGTGATCATCAACAACTAAATAGAGGCATTCTTCAAGTCTTCCTCATGATGGACTCCACGATCATGACCATAATCATGAGCACACTAACAAGGATTGTGATCATGCTAATGAGTGATATATCAAGCCTCCAAAGGTTAACATTGAACTCTAATGGCTAGTTATTCATTTGTCACGACTGTGATTGTGCTCCTCACGATTGTAAGCAAGCAATTTTCTACAAAAGTTGGGTAAGCATTTAATGAAATTCTTAATGCTTGTGGATGATTGTTAGACTTTCTAATAGTTATTTTTCACTCTCTTACTATAAAAAATAAGTGATAGAGAGTCAGAGAGTTTGGTGAAGCATTCATTTTTCTTAGCAATCTATTCACTATTTAACATTATTTGCTTGTTCTCTATTTTAATAATTTCTTTGTGATCTTTAAACACTTTGAGTGTTTGGGTTTGTGTGTTTAAAGTTAGGAATTGTTGTCTTTTACGCTTTCTTGGGTGAGAAAGAAGGGAAGTGAGGATCATCTTTGTGGATTTGGTTCAATAGTTATCCACAAGACACTTAGGATTTTGGGAAATTGGTTAGAGCTTAGCCTAGAAAAGCTTAAGTAGTAAAATGTTTGAGTTGCGCCTCAAAAACTCAAAGGTTGTAAATCAATCTAAAGTAATAGATTGAGTGTGAGTTTACAAAATCCTAACTTGGGGATAAGTTAGGTAGAGACATATGTACATTGAGAAACTGAACTTCTTAAATTTCTTATGTCGAACTTCCTTGTCTTTTACTCTTTAATCTTTTTTTATTTTTAAGTTTTTTTAATCTCTTTTGAAAATCTAAATTAGTTATATTCATCCCTCTCTAGGGCATTTCAATTGGTATTAAATATTCACTTCTTGGTACTTTATTGCAAGAAGTTAAAATCATGAGAGTGAAACTTTAAACTTTTCTTCTTTAAAACATTTCTTTGATGATAGTGATTACCCACATTGGAAGTTCAAAATTGAACTATATCTTAATAGTGATCCAATTAGATTGTGGGATGTAGTGCTAGATTGTTGGGAACATTCTGAGAAAAAAGTGGACAATGTTGAGTTCATAATTGATAGAAGTCTATGGACACAAAAGCAAAAAGATGAGAATTATAAAAATAAGAAAGTCATGATCCATCCCTTCTATACATGTTAAGAGAAGGAGGGAAAGTGCAACATTGTCAATCCGTAAAGGAGATTTAAAAATACTTGAAAATCATTATAAATGCAATGCTCAAGTAAAAAGCAAGAAAGTTCAACTTCATATATACGAGTGAGCTTTTCAAAATAAAGTATCAAGAAACCATAACAAAAATAACCAACCGCCTTAATATACTTCCCACTACAATCAAGAAGCTTTGGAAGCACTATATAAAAGGGGAAACTAATACAAAAATTCTAAGAATCCTACCTATGAAGGATTAAGAATCTAGAGTCACCTCAATAGAAGAAGTTCATGATCTATTAAAACTCATTACTAACATCCTCATTAGAAAGCTATTAATTTATGAGCTCACCTTGAAGCAAAGAGATGATGACAAAGAAAAAAGAGATGAAAAAAAGGAAGGGATAGCTCTAAAGACCACCCAAGAATATATTTTGAAGATGAGAGTCTTATTAACTCAAGTGAAAATGATAATGAGATTGTCATAATTACTAGAAGTTTCAATAATCTATTGAGAAGAAAGAATTTCTTAAGACAAAAGGACAATAAGAAGAATGATACAAAGAAGATCAAAGAAGTAACTTACTATGAATACAAGAAATCTAGTCACAAAAGAAGCTGGTGCCTTAAGTTGAAGCTTAAGAGTAAGGTAGTAAAGGATAAGAGGAAAGCTCTTAAGGTTATATGGGATGATTACTCCGATTTGGAAAAGGAAGAGGAACTATAAAAAGTAGACAACTTTTATTTTATGGCACTTGAGGACAACAAAGAGGTACAATCCATTTCTCATTCTTCTTATAGTGATTGTAGTGATGATTATGATCATGATGAGAACTCTATTATGAGCAAACTTATAGCAAAATGCAAAAAAAAAAAAATTCAAAGAAGAAGCTTTACAAACAAGAACTTACAAAAATGTCAAAAGAATTTGAAAAATTGAAAAATGAGTTTTTGAAAATGATTGCTTCAAATGAATAACTTGCAATTGATTTAAAAGCCACTATTTTATTTGAAAGGTGAATTTAAGAAAGCTAAAGATGAAAACTAAAAGCTTTCTAAAGAAGTTTTAAATTTAAAAATAGGAAGAGACTTTTGATAGTCTTTTGGAATCCTAAAGATTTTATGGTGATACATATGGAATTGGTTATTCCAATGGAGCTTCTTCATCATCAACTCCCATAAATTTTGTTAAAGCTAAATGTGATCCTTATTTATCTTCTAGTAAATATGATAAAACTTAAGCTCCTAAAGCTAAGAAGTCTCAATCATCAATAGCTAATACCAAGCCTCATAAGGCGCATTCCCCTATGGCTCCTAAAGTTTGGTATAAAAGGCTGAGCAAATTTTTATTAGAAAAGAGACTCTCTAAAAGAAAGGTTGACACAACCTTTTTCATAAAAGAAATCTAATCGTAACTTGCTAATTTTGCAAATTTATGTTGAGAATATTATTTTTAGTTCTACTAACTATTACTTGTGTGAATAATTTTTTAAGTTGATGCAAAGTGAATTTGAGATGAGCATGATGGGAGAACTCAAATTCTTTCTTTGACTTCAAATCAAGCAATGCAATGATGAAATTTTCATCAATCAACCAAAGTACACAAGGGACATCATTAAAAAAATTTAGAATGGAAGGTGCCAAGGCTAGTAAGACTCCAATGAGCACCTCAACCAAGCTTGGGATGGATGAAGGTAAGAAGCATGTTGATGAAAAGCTCTATAGAGGTATGATCGGATCCATACTTTAACTAATGACTAGTAGACCCGATATAATATTTGCCAATTGCTTATGTGCTAGGCTTCAATTTAATCCTAGAGATTCTCATTTAAATGCCATTAAAAGAATCTTTATGTATCTCATTGGTAGTTTGCATTTAGTACTTTAGTATCTTAGGTGCAATGCATTTAACTTATTTAGCTATTCAGATGTGGATTTTGTCAGTAGTTTGCTTGATAGGAAGAGCACTTCTAAAACTTGCTAATTCTTATGTCAATGTTTAGTATCTTGGTTTAGTTAGAAGTAAGTTTCATTTACGCTATCCACCGCTGAAGCTGAATATATAACAACTAGTTGTTGTTGCTCATAAATCTTGTGGCAAAAACAACAACTTAAGGATTATAAAATTGATGTTGATTACATACTAATCAAACATGATAATACAAGCAATATAAACATTAGCAAAACTTCCATCCAACATTTTAGGACTACGTACATTGACATTAGAAACCATTTCATAAAAGATCATGTCCAAAACGATGACATTTTGCTTGAATTTGTTAAAACAAGCAACCAATTAGCAGATATTTTTATCAAACCACTTAATGAAGAAAGGATGAACTTCATTAAGCATGAGCTTGGTATACTAGATGGTGCTAGCTTAAGATGATTATCCATGCTCTATCTATGCTTTTCAATATGCTACGAGTTTGAATTACTATTTGATATTTGCATGCAAATTATTGATAAAGTTAATGAAATTCAATTCATTTGATTTGTCAATAAATTGCATATATTAAAATTTCTAAGAGAGCTTGGTGCATTTGCATGATCAAATTGATTTAAAAATTACATGTTTTTTAAATGCCAAAATTCTTCTCTTTCAAAGCTTTTAAATGTGTCAATTTAATCCATTAAGGCCTAATTTGCAATATGCTTTCAAACTCCTTGGATTATGTAACTTTAGTTCTAAAAGGACTAACTTGTACAATTCTTTTAAATGTTTTTGCACTAAATTGTAAAATTTTTAAAAGTTCAAGGATCAAATTAAACTTTTTATCTCTACCGTTGGTTTTAAAGGATAGCTTGTGACACATGTTCAATTCTGACATATGCATACTCATGCTCTATCTCATGATTGTGAAGAGGCAGTCATGATTCATGCTTACGATCGTGACTACATTCCTATGACCATGAGGACATTTCCTACAACATTAAGGAAAATGGTCATCTTTTTTTCTCATATTGAAATTTGGTTTTATTGCTTCCAAAACGGTCCCTATAGATCAATATCCACTTAAATATATCCTAGGGCTGTTAAGAACTCTCTTTTCTCTATATTTACTCATCCTTATACATATTTTATCAAAAATAAAAATCCTAACCAAGCTCTTGCTAATTCTTATTTTAAATGCTTTTACTCTCCTTTCTCTTCAACTCCATATCATCATTCCTTTTTTTCTCTTTCTTTTCACTTCTCTACATCACAATTTTCTTTTGCATCTTATTCATCCTCACGGCTCCAAAGATGGACACATCCATAACTTTATCCTCAAAAAGATTAACTAAAGAGCAAACAAAGAGAACTCCTGCCATTCACCACACATCTACTCAAATTAAGGAAAGAACTACTAAATATAATGAGAGGAACATCATTCATACTCATTACATGGACAAAAGCACTATTAAGGACCTCAGTGTGTATGATGAGGTAAAGATGCTCTTAGAGACACTTAACCTCTATAATTTTGCCTTTAAAGCCTTCCCCATTTGTCCACCTCTTCTTATTGAATTTATTGCTTCTAGTACCTTTAGATACTCTAAGATTTATGATGCCAACCCCCATATAACATGAGAGTTAAACTTGGGGGACAAAATCAACTAATGACCACCCAAGATTTTGAAACTCTCTTTGGCTAGGGGCTCCATTCAATTTCAAATAACTTAGGTACCTTATACCTTTTAGGCTATACAATCCAAGCTAAACTCTGGCAACATTTTTGTGGGAGTCACTAAAGCTTCCTCCCTCAAATCTAAATCCTTATGGTATATTCAATGATTTCTTTCCTACACCATTAATGCAAGAGGTCTTAGTCAATAAGAAAGAAACCAAGAGGCCAAGGTGAGTCAAGTGCTCAAGCAATGAAAGGTGAATCGGTATGGGTTAGTGATTTATTTAATCGATTGAGTCTCATAGAGACTAACTTCATTGACCAATTCATCCAAGTCCATTCTTGCCTTGATCATGATAGCGGTCATGATAGAGGAAAAGATGCTTAGGCTTGACATTTCTTCTTATTTTCCTTATGTATTATGTTTTTAAGCATTATTTTTTTTATATTAGCATTAGCATCTCTTGGACTTCATCTTTATCGTTCATATTTCTATTATGTTTGTTATGTTTTTATTATGTTTCACTTTATAATTGGCTATTTAGTTGATTAATGCATTAAGTGTTTATGTTATCTTTTTTATTTTTGCTAAAAGGAGGAGATATAATGATGAGTGATTATAAGTGTTTTTTAAGATTTCATGGCCCATAATTGTGATTAATATCCAAGATAAAAGAGTTATAAATAAGTTATAATTTTCATATTATAAGTTGCAAATCATGATAAATATAATGCACTCATTAAGGGGGAGGGAGGGAGCTTAAAAATCTCATTCATACAGGGAGAGTGCCAACTTAAATGAATTCACACACTTGCGCATATTATTTTATCAATCACTCAAAATTGGTTTGTCAAAGTCATAAAGGGGAGAATGGTGTGTGTGATCCACAAGCACATAAAGTCGTCCAAGTAGTAAAAATATTGATCCCATAGGGAGTTAAAATTGATTATTGAACTACTCTTCATATTCATTTGTTTAGATAATCGAATAGGGCAATGACTAAAAATTAAACTATAATTAATAACTAATTATAACTACTTTTAACTTTATCAATTAAATGAATGTCAGGGTTTTTATTCCCGACTAAATTAAGTGTGTATCAATGTCCTTCTCAATTACTAATTCCATTCCATTTCCTATTTTTTGAATTATGAAAGTCTCTCTTAAGCACTCTCATAATTTATTGATCATAACAACTAGTCAATTATTTAGCTCTCACTAACTCAAGCAATTGATTATTCTCAATATTTAATTTATAGATTATTATTGTGTTCTCAATAGAGTTAATCTCTCAATCTAACCTTATTGTTTAGATCAATTCAAAGGGTGATTAGTCTTAAAAAACCTTTAAGTCCAATAATAATCATGGAATGACAATTTGGCGAATTGAAGTTTAACTAGTTAAGTTCATTTTGAGCCGAGTCTAAAAACTCTAACTACTAGTTTAGCTACTAATGACAATTAAAGAGAGAGAAGAAGAAGAATTATGAATTACAAATATAATCATCATGATATAATAAATAAAACACAAGAGAATAATTGAAAGAAAAAACCCTTTTTATTCATCTTCTCTTGAAAAATGTTTGCACTTGTAACTTCAATCTTCTACTCTTAAAACAATCCTTGAGTAGATGAAAAATCAACCAAAAGATGAATAAAAATTGTTGTACTTTCAAAAATAAAAATAAACTATACTGCTCTAATACTAGCTAACCCCTCTCAAAGAGGCAAAACACCACTATTTATAATTGTTTAAAAAAAAACCCTAGAACTGAGTTTCCTAATTTGGTTTTCTTCGAAGTTGATGGCTGTGCACCTTAGTATGCACAACTATGCACACTTGGTTCACTAGAAAATCGAGTAATCAGACACATCCATGCAAGCTAAAGCACACAATCATGCCTGTGTTGATCTTTAGTGGGCTTAGTCTTCTTCGGATCAAGCACAACCGTGCAAGTGTGGCTCTCTGCAGGTTGATTTTTCTAGGCTCAAACACGGTCGTGCAAGCTTTCTCGTCTTGATTTCATGAAGATTTTGAGCTTTCCTCTTTAAGTTCTTATTTAGACACCTCATGCATTGGTCCCATCTTAAGCACACCTAGCCTTTCGACATAAAAATTATCAAAATTAAATAAAAACAATCAAAAACAAAATAAAACTATTAAAACTTCTAAAAAACTAAGTCCTAAAGAATCTAAAATAATAATGCCAATATTCAATGGTATCATAGACTCTAGACATACAAACTTAACTAATTTTTGCACAAAATCTAGCATTTTTCGTACTTATTAGAGAACATTAATGATTTGCTTGATCAATGTGTAATTACCCATGTTTTGACCTTAACAAATCAGTTTTGATCTATTAATCTATGTTCCTAGGTGTGTATATAAGATAACCATTTGAAAGTGACCATTAGGGTACAAGGAACATAAGTTTTTTGAATTTTTAGTCCTCCTCATGATCCTTCACACGATCATGATTAAGTGCCTCATGATCACAAGCCAAGGAGCTCTCAATCTTAAAACTTCACAGTGGTCCTCACAATCAATCCCACCATGACCATGCCATGTCTTGCTCGTGATCATTCAAGCTCTCTTAAGCTTTAAATGTCTAGTAGTCCTCACGAGCAGTCCTACGATCGTCATTAAGTATGTCTCATTTATGATTATCAATAATCAAATAAAGGCATTCTTCCAATCTTCCTCACGACGGACTCCACAATCATTAGCACAGTAGCCACAATTATGATCATGCTCATGGTTGACATGTCAAGCCTCCAACCAACGACTAGTTATTCATCTCCCATAATCATGAGTAAGCAATTTTCTACAAAAGTTTGGTTAGCATATAATGAACTGCTTAATACTTGTAGATAATTTCCAGCCTCTTTAACAACCATTTTTCACTCTCCTACTATAAAAATAAGTGTTAGAGAGTCATTAAAAGTATTAAATATTTTGGTGATAAAGTGTTAAAGATTTTGGTGGAGCATTCATTTTTCTTAGCAATTTACTCACTCTTTAGCATTCATTGCTTGTTATTATTGTAATTATTTCTTTATGATCTTGAAACACTTTAAGTGTTTGGTTTTGTGTGATTAGAGTTAAGAATTCTAGTCTTTTGCTCTTTTGCTCTTTATTAGGTTTGGAAGAAGGGAAGTGAGGACCCTCTATAAGGAATTAGTTCAAGTGTTATCCATAAAACACTTGAGATTTTGGGAAATTGGTTAGAGCTTAGTTTAGAAATGCTCAAGTTATAAAAGGTTTGAGTTGAGCCTCAAAATATCAAAGGTTGTAAATTAATCTAGAGTAATAGATTGAGTAGGTCTGTAAAATCCTAACTTGGGCTTAAATTTTATAAAACAATGTTTTAAGTAATGAGAATTCAAAACTAAAATTTTTCCTTAAATAAATTATTGTTTTTGCTACTTATTTTTAAGTAATGAGAATTCAATTGTTACATGTAAATTGATTTTTATTTTTATTATTTTGAGTTGAATTATTATTTATAAATTTATTTAAGTTAGATATTTTATATTTTAAACTTTATTTAACTAGAGTAACATTAAATAGTAATTTTATATCATTTATCGAATTAAAATTTTTATATAATTATAAAAGCATAAGATTTTTTAAATGTTAATATTAATTAATTAATAAAAATTAATTAAGTCCTAATATATCAAATTATATTTTTCAAAAATTTAAGAATTTAAATATAAAATTTAAAAATTAACTAATAAAATGTTTTTGACTAATAGATAGGAGTAAATGAAATACATTCATAAAATTTGTTAAAAGATAATTTCAACAATTAAGTGTTAAAAAATTTTATTAACAAAAAGGTACTGTAACTTTGAAAAATTATTTCTTTTAGTCCTATCTATTAGTAAAAAAAACGTTTATTAGTCAAGTTAATTTCTTTCTTATTAGTATGTTATAAAAGCTTATAATTTTTAATAATTATATAAAACGTTTATAGCAATAAATGATATAAAAATTACTATTTAATTTTATTTTAATTAAGTAAAATTTAAACTATTAACTTAAATTATATTTAATTTAACTCAAAATAATTAAAATAATTATCAATTTTCATGTCACGATTGAATTCTGATTACTTGAAAATAATTAACAAAATAATAATTCATTTAATTAAAAATTTGATTTTGAATTCTCATTAAATAACCATTTTACATTTATCAATTAAAAAACAGTATATATTAAAAAAGAAAGTAAAAATATATATGCATCAATTTGTTAAAATTAATTAATAGATCATAATTAATTTTAAAAAAAAAGTTAAAAGTTATACAGCTTTTTGCAAATAGTTACCACGATACTTTTTGACGTGGGATCTATATAGACTAATTCAAAATAGTCTAATTGCTATGCCAACAACAAATTGTGCATTAAATTGTAAAAAATTAAAAGATTATACATTAATTTGTTAAAATTAAAAAAAAAATATGAAAATCATACTTAACACTTAAATTTATTTATTTATTTAATATAAAAATTAGAAAAATAATAATAAATATATTGCCTATATTATTGTTGGATAATTAAAATTTTCTATTAATATTATTTGAGAAATACCGGTTGTATTTTATAATTTCTCTGTTTGTTTGTTTGCGCCATACTTTTGATTATCTTGGAATCCAATATATACAGATAATCCAGACATAAAATAATTAGTTGATTAATTAATTAACTAATCAATTAATTGTTTTCAGTTAATGGCAGAAGCATCTAGTGGAAGAGATATTAACACAGTGGACAAGTGGTTATCCAGCAGGTGGAAAACAGAAAGAAATGCTGAGAGCATCCAAGTGGATTTAACTATTAAAGAACCGTAAGATGTTGATGAAGCATCATGGGAAATAACTATCAAGGTGGAGCATTCAAGTGAAACTGTAATTACTATTAAAAACACGTGCAGATATACGGTAACTTTTATTTAGTTCAATTCTATTAAGTAATTTATTTTATTTGAAAATAAATTTCAATTCATTTGTAAATAAATTTTTATTAATAAAGTGTGTTTGATTTAAATGAATAATTTATAAAATTTATTTAAAATTAATTTTATATTTTATTATATTGTGTTTGGTATAAATTTTAAATTTTTATTTTTATCAAATATACCATTTTAAATATAAAGATACTTTTGAAAATAAAAGTAAGAATGTATGTTTTAGTCATTTAAAAATATAAACTTAAAATTTATGAAATTCATTTAAAAATTCTAATTATTTTGATAGAATTTGGTTTAGTTATAATCAATTCCACAAATTTAAAAATTTGAAATTGCAAATGAATTCTATACGAAATTCATTTAAACCAAACATACATCATTTGGATTTATAAATAATTCTATAAAATTTTGTAAAATTCATTTATACCAAACACATCTAAGAGTTAGAGTCAATAAAGAGTAGTTACCATCATGAAGATTTTATAAAGAGAGCTTTGATGACCAAAGAACACACACTCCATACACAAACAACTTCAACAACAACAACAATTTCAAAAATTTAAGGTCTGTTTAGTTTTGGAAAATATTTTCTGTTTTTATTTTTCAGTTTTATTTTTCTTTTCTTTGTTTTTCAGTTTTTTATTTTTTAAAATAAAAAATAGAAAATAGAATATCATGTTTGTTTGTTACTTTTCATTTTTCATATTTCATATTTTCATAGGTATTATTTTTAGTGAAATTTGTTTTTATAAATTTTTAATTAATATATTAATTTTTATTGTGATTCATATGATTGTGATTAATATTAAATTTATTTATTTTATAAAAAAATTTTAAATTATGCACATTTAATAAATTTTAATAAATCAACTTATTTAAAAAAATCAATATGTCCATTATGTATAATAGAGTTTAAATAAAAAATTATATTTATAATAATTATAAAATATTTGTAAATTCATTCATATTTAATTAATTTCAATTCAAAGTCATGAGATTGTAACGGTTGTGGAGGTGGAGGTGGAGGTGGAGGTGGAGGTGGTGGTGAGGTGGAGGTCGTGGTGGTGATGAGGTGGAGGTCGTGGTGGTGGTGAGGTGGAGGTGGAGGTGGTGGTAGTGGTGGTGGTGGTGGAGGAGGAGGTGGTGGAGGTTGGTGGTCGTGGAGGTGGAGGTGGAGGTGGAGGTGGAGGTGG
>CATIWM010642143.1:0-10956 GCA_949671775.1 Mallotus repandus
AAAAAAATATTTATAAATTATAAATTTCAGCAAGTTAAAGTATTCAAATAGTCAATTTATAAATTGAGAAACAAACTACAAAATATATTAAGTTTAAAAAGGTGTTTAAGTAGTAAGCCCATTGGAAAACAGCATACATATGCACGTTATTTATTTATTTTTGAAAAAATGCCAAAAAAATCTTGCAATTTCCCGGTTTTACAATTTTTGGTACGTGATTTTCTTTTTATGACAATTAAAGGTATGGGATTTCCTTGTTGGAGAATACAACATATTCCTAACTGTCTACTTTTCTCTTTCCTCAGCTCCTATGTAACTGGTTTTCTTCTTGTCTACCTTTCTGCAATATTATTGAAAGTTTAAGTTGATTTGGACTTAGATCTCAAATCTTAATGAGCTATTAACTCATCTTATAAATAATTTTCTATTGTTTTGTGTGGATTTAATCCCATGGTGTATAGGTCATTCTCAGTTAAGTTTGTCTATCATATAGAACAATGTGGGTGTGATGAGATTAGTTTCTTGATTTGGAAGAGTTAGACATAACCATGGCTTGTATGAGCCCCTTTTCTCGGCTGCTGTTGGTCGATTTGGTGTGTGCCGGATCTCGGCATCAGTGGCTGCAGTGCTTGCCATGCTTGCCAGAGCTCAGGTTGTTCCAGTGGAGAGGATTCCAACCAGCAGCTTCTGGAGCAATAGTAGATGGAGGTTGTCATCCCCTTGACCCAGACTATTGAATTTGTTTGTGTTTGGTCCGGTTAATCTTAGGATATGTTATGTATTGATTTTCATTTGCCTGAAAGTGATTACCGGTCTTCATTTGAATGTGGCCTATAGTGGTTTACTCACATTAGTAGCCCCTCTCATGGATGTCTTTTTTTCATCCGTCTTATTTTATTCTTATCTCTGTCTTAGATAGAGTATTTGTATTCCCCTCGTAAGGGTGTTCTCATGGTTTCTATAAAATCAACATTTAAAAAAAAAAAAATACAATATATTCCTTGTTAGGAATGTTTGGCATGATTCCTACATGGCCTCACAAATAGTAACATGGATCCAACAAAGTGTTAGGCCCTATTCTAAACTCAAAGTAAAGAAAAAAAATACAAAATATCAAGGACCCTCAAATTTCAGTCCATAATTTCAAAATATAAATTATTTACTTTTCTTGTAAATTTAAAATATTTTTATACTATAAATTAACAAATTTACTTAGTAACAACGAAACAACAATCGAAAGTATAAATATTCTTGAATAAAAAACAATAAAAAGTATAAATATTCTTAATTAGAATAGAAAATAATTAAAAAATATATTAAAAAATTAATAAAATTAAAAATTAAAAATTAAAAATTAAGAAATAATAATCTCTTTATATTTTTGATAAATTAAAATAAATATTTTTAAATAAAATAAGTCATTAATAATTATTATTTTTATTCTTCACATATTTATTTTAATTTATAAAGAATATATGAAGAGATGATTAATTATTTAATTTATTTTTATTAATTTCCTGGTTTATTTAATATTATATTTTATAATATTTTTTCTTAGCATATTAGTGCTATTCTATAACTAAAAACATTATGTAAAGTTGACAATCTTCTTTGTGAAAAATTAGTTATATATTTTATGAAAGTAAAATTTTTTTAGGTATTTATATCAACTAAAATTTTATAAAAATTTTTACTTTCATAAAAATTTTTAGAAGAGCTATAAAATAAGAAAATAGTAAAATTTTAAAATTACTATGGTTATATATTTACATTACTAAAATTTCACCTAGATATTTTATAAAAATTAGTTATATATTTTATGAAAGTAAAATTTTTTCACAAATGCTACAAGTTGATAATTTTTTTTTTGTAACTTATTACTATTTTTGTAAATTTAAAATATTTTTATAGAATAATTACAATAATTCTAATTTACTTACAAAAAATAACAATAGAAAGTAACAATAATTTTAAATAAAATATAAAACAATTAACATAAATATATCTAATAAAAAAAGTAATAATCTTTTCATATTTGCTTCATAATTTAAAATAAATATTTTTAAACAAAATAAGCTATTTTATTTAGAATACAATTATGAAAAAAAATACAAATAACTATCTTGTAGTTTTATTTGTTTTCAACTAGAGACTAAAACTTCAATTTTTACCCATGTCACATCATCATTTTTAACGATGTTAATGCAAAAAGCCTCTAGCTGCTAAAGGATTAGATCACAAGATAGCTCTTGGTCACAAGAAATAGAGTTAATTACATCCACAATATTCCGTATTTCCCATTAAACTACTCAAATTTGTTTTTGTCCCACAAAATGTCTCAAGTGTTCAAACGGATCCCACAAAAATGCCTCCTCATAGAATCCGATCACTGGTAATGACATGGCAAGATGACGTGTCCACTTTTTTTATAAACTGAAAATTTGCCCAAAAAGCAATGGCCATGTCAGCAAATTGTCAGTTGACGTGGCATTACACATGACAAAAAAAAATTAATATAAATTAGATATGTTCATCCTTTGAAAATGCCTTTGGGGGGGGGGGGGGGTGTGAATAAGGCAAGTGAAGGATTTTAGAAAAATAAAAATGAATTTAAGGAATAAACAAAAATTGAAAGAGAGAAGAGTAGGAAGAACAATGAACATAATGATTTAAGGAGTTCAGATTTAACAATAATCCTACGTCTTCACCTAACTTATCCCCAAGTTAGGATTTTCAATCACCCACAATCTTTTTCACAAGATTGAGAATACACAAGACTTTAAGGCTCACTCTTTCAACCTTACAAACAAGAGTTTCTAGGCTTACTCTAACACCAATTCTCAAGTGTTTTAATGGCTAAACACTTAAACCAATTTCACTAGAAATATATATATCTCACTTCCCTTCTAATTTATCCCAAGATTTTTAGATGACGAGAAATGTTATTTCTAACACACAACCAACTCTCATAAGAGTTATACAAATAAAGAATGAATATTTGAGAGTTTGAGAGCCTTGATAAATGTTAAGATAGAAAATTGTAATAAACAAGTGTCTTAACTTCAATTGAGCTCAAGTAGGTGTTTATATAGATAAACACTAAAAAATATAGTTGTTAGAGATGTTAAATATGTCTCCAACATCTCTTTTTCAAATTAAAAAATATGAACAGTTGGGATGTCACTATAGCAACAGAGCTTCAATCATAGCTTACTGTTCACTTTGGTTTTCTGTCACCATAGCAGCTCTTGCTTTAATCGCAGCCTACTGTTCATCTCATAATTCAAAAATGTGTCTGTTGAGTTGTCACCATAGAAGCAGAGCTTCAGTCGCAGGTTATTGTTCATCTAAGCTTTTTTATCACTATAGAAGCTTTGCTTCAGTCGCATGTTACTATTCATTTAAGCTTTCTGTCACTATAGAAGCTTTGCTTCAATCGCATGTTACTATTCATTTCAACTTTCTGTCACTATAGAAGCTTTGCTTCAGTCACAAGTTACTATTTATCTCAGCTTACTTTTCACTGAATTTTGACTTGGCTTCCATTTGAGTCCTAACTTATATATACTTAAAATAAACATATTAAATGCTCAAAATTAAGTTTGTTAAAATTAAAATTAAGATTGATTATTGCTAAGGTCAACATCCTTGGATTCCCTTCTTGATGAGCAATACTATGAAATCGTAGAGGCCAAAACCTTACATTCTGACATTGATTTAGCTTTCAATCTACAAATGGAAGAAGCTATAATGACTTCTGTTTCTCTTCACCGTGCTGCTACTTTCTTCACCGACGCCGTTCCAAGTCCCGATTTTGACTACACTACGTTATTGTTGAAAGACATAGAGATGCTGAAACAAGAGTATAGAGATCGTGAAGTGTGTGAGTATTTAACCAGAGAAATGAGAAAGGATCTTGAACGCAGGATTTATGATCAGAAACTTACTGTTGAAATATTGAACATTCCTAATAATCAATAGGAGAAATACAGTAATAACTATCACAAGCCATACTGAGACAAGGCATCCTGCTCTTCATCATCATCGTCAAGTAGTGAATTAGGGCTTTTGAATAGTGAGGGTTTTAAGGTGTACTGCAAGGGAATATAGAGCGATAAAATGATCAGAGAAATGAAAGTTGTTGTTGGGGTTGGAGGTTGGTGCTAGTGATGTTGTGGTAAAGAAGAGTAATGAAGAAGCAGTAGTAGTGGAGATTGAGGCTTTGATTGAAGGGTTAAATGCTGCTTAAAGAAAGTGGTGTGGTAGGACTAGTATGAGTAGCAATGTCACGACCAACAATGGAAGAATAAGAACCAAGATCTTGATCAAAATCAAAATTTCACTATCACACATACAGATGAAGTTGTGGTAATAAGGTATGCTCTGTCAAGGTTAGGTTTTTATTTTTAATTTTTTTCTTTAAATTCTCTTGAAAAGAACTCTATCACTAATGCTACTTCCGATGTGGATCTTGGATTTTCAGTTGATGAAGATGGAGAAACTTGGATTATTGGTTCAATATTTTCCATGAATTGTTTTATATTCCCAGTAATTCTTTTAGGTAGGTGTTTAAATTTGTGGCTTATAGCTAAGTTATAAGTTAACTAGTTGCACTCTCTGATTCTCGTGAAGAAGAGAACGTGATTAGGATAATGATAATGTTCATCTGCTGTGTTGCTTCTCCTCTGGTGGTTATTGTCTTGTTTATGGAATGCTTTTTTTTTTGTGAGTTTTGATAATGATAATGTTGATGATGATGGTTTTAAGTGATTTTGTGTTATGGATTATTTGGTTAATGCTGATTTTTTGTGAATTGGATTGTTTGGTTGATGAGAAATTTTAGGAAAGTAAAGAATGAAAAGTGTTTGGTTAAAGACAAAATCTGGAAAATAAAAAAAAGATGCAGAAAATAAAGAAAAAGATTTAATTTTAAGAAATTTAAAGAGGAGAGAGATGAGTATATATAATTTATATAATTTTTTTTTGTTATGTGTAATACCATGTCAGTTGACCGTTTGCTTACATGGCCACTGCTTTTTGGGCAAAATTGCAGTTTATAAAAAAAGTGGATATGTCATCTTACCACGTCATCACAGGTGACCGAATTTTGTGAGGAGATATTTTTGTGGGATCCGTTTGAATACTTGAGAGATTTTGTGGAACGAAAACAAATTTGGGTAGTTTAATAGGAAATAGGGATAACTTTAGGTACCGTGAATATAATTAACCCAAAGAAATACCACAGAGTTCGAGTTGAAAATGAATCAAACCATAGATAGTTATTTGCACTTTTCCCCAAAACATAATTGAGTAATAAGTATTAATATTAAATAAATATAAGTTGCCCCGCCCTTGGCCTGGGTGGTAAAGCATCCACCTAAGTGATGCTACCATGTGGGTTCAAACCCATGGTCTCCCCCCTCCTTTCTAACATACTAACAATTTTGGTAAAAAAAAAAATAATAACTAAATAAATATAAGTTAAATTGTTAAGTAAAGCTGTATAATATCAATTTAATATTAAGTAAATAAAATTTAACAAAAAATCATATATTCATGATAAAATCATGTAATTTTGGTCTAAGTTAGCGCAGTGTTAATAGAATTACATAATTTTTGTGTAAATTAGTATTTATATCAATACAATTTTTGGTGTAAATTAACATTTATGTTAAGTATTATCATTAAGTAATTATTATTTAATATTAATTTAGTATTGAGTAAATAAAAGTTAAATTATTAATTGAAATAAAAAAAATTACGTATTCATTATAAAACTATAATTTTAATATAAATAATTACCATTTATTTTAAGTATCAATAAATAAATATAATTTAAATAATTATATGAACATCATACAATACTAATTTAATATTAACTAAAAAATTAATTATTAAATGCAATAAAATTACATATTTACAATAAAATTATATAATTTTGGTATAAATAGTATTTGTATAAATATAATATTAATTTAATTTATTATTAGATACTAAATTAAATAAATATTATTTAAGTTATTGATTATTATTAAATATTGTTTTAGATGTCAACCTTCAAATTTTAAATTAATTCTATTTAGTTTTCTCTTTATAATGATTTAAAATTTAAATATTAAATGGGTCAAACATGTTATTATCATGTCTATAATATATTTAAGCATGTATAGATCTATATAAGTTAAACAGGAGACATTAGTCATGTCGTATAACCTTTTAATTAAATATATTCATGTTTAGTTTTAGAGTTTTGACACGATTAATTCAAAATATCATGTTTGAATTGATAATTTTCATTTTATACTTGTATATCGACACGATTAGTTTATAGCCTGTTAACATTAATTGCCATCCTTGTACCTTATTTAAAATGTTTTTTTTTTTTGAGGAACCTTATTTAGATTTAGTTAAGTTACGTATGAAATTTTATTCAAATAAGCTTTATTGTTAGAAATAGGGGTGTGCAAAACCCGAGCCTACCAGGAAAAAAATATTCATTTTTCTAGGAAAATTAAACAGAACAAAACAAAAAACATATGTTACATGCTTTTGTAGAAAATAGATTTGATTTCCCAAAAAATGCTTTTTCAATCTCAAGGCCAAATTCGCTAATTGGATCTCACTTTAAGAGTAGGCTTTTTTTTTTTTTTTCATTGGACCATAAAATATCACGCTAACCAAGTGAAGTCCATATTTTTTGTAATTGGCATTGGCGAGCTGGGACGGTCCTGGCCGAAACTCAAAGTGTTGTTGTGACTGTTTTTGCTTGGAAGTTTCCAAAAAAAGCAGCAACTGCTCGAACTAGAACAACTCTTTTGCTCTCCGTTTGCAGAATATAATAGTCACAGTAGCAACCCAGTCAGCCATATATTCTCTTGAACAACACTTTACGCTACACTTTTTTTTTTGGTTATCTTTTTCTAAAGAAACAATGAACACTGCGAAAAGGGTCGCTCAGCTTCTGTCCTCTAGCAACGTTAAGCATCTGTTTGACTCTGTTGAGACCTTTCTTTTTGATTGTGATGGTATGGTCTGTCTTTTAATCTTTAATCTTTGATTCCGATTTATTGTTATTGGAATTCTTCGTTTAATTGTTTGGTTTTGGAGTAATAGAAAATGTGGGTTGTTTTATGGTAATTATCGGTTAAATTGGTGTTTGTGAATTATAGGTGTGATATGGAGGGGTGATAAGCTTATTGATGGTGTTTCTCAAACGCTTGAGCTACTTCGCTCTAAGGTGTTTCATCTCATCTTAGCGTACCCTTTACTATTTTTTATTTTTTTGCTTTAATATGGGATTTTTTTGGATGAACTCAGGGGAAGAAACTGGTTTTTGTAACAAACAATTCCTCAAAATCAAGAACGCAATATGCCAAGAAGTTCCATTCGCTTGGAATTTCTGTTAGTGAGGTTGCTTATTTTTAATAGCGTTTTCAGCCACCATCTAAGAGTGAGTTCATTTTCTGCTGCTTCATGAATTTGTTTTTCTTTTGTCAAATTGCTGTAGGATGAAATATTCTCCTCTTCTTTTGCGGCTGCTATGTACCTAAAGGTCCATAATTTTCCTCAAGAAAAGAAGGTGGTTTGTTTTTACTCTTCTTCTTTTCCTTTTTGTCTACCGCTTATTGGTGGTTAGATTCATGTTATGATCAATTCTTGGTATTCTAGCTCTTGAAACAGCTCTTGTCTAGTTTGATGTTTGTCTTTATTTAGACAAAATTCGCGGTAAATTGCATATGTGTTGCAGTATCGCTGCAGTTTTAGTTTGGATTCTCATTGATTATTTTTGTAGGTATATGTAATAGGTGGGGAAGGTATCTTAGAAGAGCTGCAGCTTGCAGGATACACAGGTCTTGGGGGCCCAGTATGTCCATTTTAAATTTCAATACCTGATTTTCTATTGCGATTTCTTTTGATTAGAGTTGATGCATTTTCTATGATGACTTCAGATCTGCAGGATACAATAACTGTAAAAATGTCATCAAGCTCTTACTTTGATAGGTTTAACTGAGTTTGGAACTTTTGAGGACAAAAATATTTCAGAATTTATAAAACATGAATTCTTTGCCCATTTGGAGAATTTAGGTGTTATGCTGGTGCAACAGACATGGTTATTGAGGGAGAGATGCTTTTTAGAAATATCTTCGAGTTCAAATTGACCACATTACTCATAAACCTCAGGGTCTTTCCAAAGCATGCTTCATTTTTATTGTCTTCAGATGACTTTCATTATGGGATACATCTTCAGTCCCCTGCTTTTTGATATTGCAAAGGTTACTCTGGTTTATGTAACATAGAGACGATTAAGACTTTTAAGTCACTTCTCCTCCCCCTCTCTATTTTGCTCTCTCAGTTGTTGCTAGAAGGACCTGTACTAGCCCCATGATATGTCATTAGCTATATTATGATGCTGGTGGTTTTAAGTTATCATGTGTAATCATAAATAAGAAGCTGCAAGTGAAAATATTAGATTTACGATAAGAAGGAAGGAGAACAGAGGACAAAAATCGATGGAGACATTATGTCCAGTAAAGCTGGTAAAATTAAAATAATGTTCAAAGATGGCTTTTTGGCCTGCCTTTCTTTGGAGTGGTTTAGAGGTAAGGCTGTCTTATTTATCCTTTCCTTAAACCATGTTCTGTCTATTGCAATTGCAGATTTTCCTTTGCTTTTGCAACTGGAAAAATGTACTTGCTATCCTGATTTGATAGGTAGCTTCTTGCAGCTTATTATTGATTTTTTTTTTTTTGTCTCTCTTGTTTAAGGGAAAACCTTTATTCCTATATATGCTTTTGCTTTAATAATAAAATATTTGACCTCATGTTGAAAACATTTATTGCAGAAAGATGGTGAAAAAAGAGTAGAGCTGAAGTCAAATTCCCTATTTGATCACGATAAGAGTGTAATGTTTCATACTGACCAGAGTTTATTTGGGCCTTTACTTCTACATTTATTACCTTTTTCTGCTTGAGATTTATAAATGGTTCAACTTCTATCCCAGGTTGGAGCAGTTGTGGTTGGATTAGATCCATATATCAACTATTACAAACTTCAGTAAGAAAATCTACATTTTTTGTTCCCTTGCTCAACATTTAAATCTTCTTTATTTTAAGTTAGCTGTATACCCTCTGAAATTTTGATAAACAGTCAGTTTGATATATTGTATCTTGTTTATGTGGAAGGAATATGAAAGGTTTTATGGTTTGGTCAGTCGTAGTTTTTTAAACTTTTGTGATGCTTATCTCAGGGGAATAAGCAAAAAGAGAACCTCAGAAAAAAATTCAATGACCAAAAAGATTTTTCTTGTTGATTTTTTAGCTGGGTGTGGCACCTTGAGGTGTTTGCAAATATTTGATCATTGCAAGCAAACCCTTGGGCATGTTTTCCATCTTTCCTAAATCTTCTTTAATAGTTTTCCGGTGCTTAGAGTGTAACATATATTGGCTTCATTTTCCAAACTCATGCCTACCGATAAATTTATCCACATCCTATTGCTAATTGCCATCAAGGTGCTATGTAGTTCTCCTTTCCCTCACTAGCATTATCATGAAAAATAAACTTACCTTGATTGGCTTGCTAAGGTTATTTAGACCTTTATAAATGAATTACTTGTATCGACTACTTACATATTATGCTTTCAGCTTTTGGACTTCCACATATAACACAATTTACTGCTTGTTTACCATTAGCATAGGTGTGGTGGAAGTTGGAATAGAATTATCTTAGTTCAGATCAACATAGTAAGATGTGTAGTTTCATTTAAAAGAAAGAAGTATGAAATAGTAAAGTAATGAAATTTTATCAGGATATCTGACAAATTTTGTATGGATCCTAGTTAATTAATGGGAATAAAATTTTGCACTTAGATGCATGTTTACTTCCCTATGACAGATACGGAACCCTGTGCATACGGGAGAATCCGGGGTGTCTCTTTATTGCAACCAACCGCGACTCAGTGGGACATATGACTGATTTACAAGAGTGGCCTGGTAAGGAAGCTAAGCTTACATGTGTATTACTTGCTTAACAATTTGGCGTAAAAAATTTCTGGGTTTCAGGTGCAGGATGTATGGTTGCTGCTATCTGTGGTTCAACTGAGAGAGAACCGATTGTAGTTGGAAAACCATCAACTTTCATGATGGAATTTTTATTACAAAAGTAAGTTTCTATAGCATCATTCTTATTTATTTTCTCTTGTACTTAATATTTGCTCATGTGTGCTATTTATTGTTGAGACTGGGCGTCTTAAGGTACACCATCCTTGTTCTAGGCAATTCTAGTTAAAAAGGTATTTTGTAGTTTCTGCTCTCTTATGTTTACTTGCATAAATGAAAAACCTTGAACTTAGTAGGTTGTTATATTTCTTCCGAGTGGAGTGAACTCTTACCTGTTTGTTATAACAACCACATTCCTGTCTGCTGTAGTGGTTATTTATAAGATCCATGGATGGATATTTGAAATGTGTAATTGTTTGGGAGCCACAAGTATTGTAATCCAAAATGAGTTTGCATTATAAGCTTCAATGTGGCATTGCCAGATTGGCCCAGCTTAACAAGATAATGACCAACTTCTGATTTTTGTCAAGATTCTTGTGACATTTGATGCACAGCTGCTTTGTGGCAGACATTCTGGATGTTTAACACCTGCAATATGTCCTGTTTAGCAGATTTCATGTGAGTACCTCAAAAATGTGCATGGTGGGTGATAGACTGGACACTGACATTTTATTTGGACAAAATGCTGGCTGCAAAACTCTTCTTGTTCTTTCAGGTTCTTTAACTTCTATATATATATATTTTCATCAATTGAATTCTAAATCCTTGTAATTTGTAAAAGTATATGAGGTTTCAAACTGCTAAAATTTGCAGGTGTGACAAATCAATCCACTCTTGAAGACCCCATGAACAATATCCAACCAGATTATTATACAAGCAAGGTGTCTGACTTCCTTCACTT
>CATIWM010642152.1:0-11706 GCA_949671775.1 Mallotus repandus
CCCCATTGTGGTTCTCTACACACCAATTACAAACCTGAAAATAAGATGAAAAATAATTAAATTGCATATGTTCTACATTATATATAGGATCACATGCATTATATCTCAAAAACTAAAAAGAAAATTCATCATTATGCTTGACAAATTATATGCTAGTCTAACGAAAACAAAAAATGTGTTAATATTAGTAATGCCTTCCCCGGCAACAGTGCTAAAAACTTATTAGCATAACATTGCAAGTGTACGGATTGTGGCAAGTAATAAAATGATGAGTAGGGTATTGTTCCTATAAGGAAAGGGTACTTTTTTTATTTTAGATAACAAAGAAAATGTTTGACAATCTTCCAATGATAACTATGTTGGAGACTGCATGTATTGGCATAATTTATTTACTGGAAATGCAATCTCAGGTTTGGTGAGTGTGACATGCTGAATCCCCCAACATTTGTCGATATAACAACACACACTTTTGTAAGAGCATGTGAGGTGGCCTTGGGAGTGTAACATGACTTGCAGTCATGAATTCTATCATGTTTAATTTAAATAATAATATATTTTTATTGGCTAAGGTGTAAAACTTTGGAAGTAGATTGTGCTTCAATCCAAAGAAAATAATTGAGGTAAACAAGGTCCCGAATAGGAAAACTTGTTATAATTAGTTGAGAAACAATTGTGTAATAATTGAAGAGGATCTTGTCACTAAAATATCATCCACATACACAAGTATATACAATGTGCAATTATCAGTATTATGAATAAAGAGTGAAGCATCAGCTTAAAAAGAAGTGAACTGAAGTTGAAGCAAAAAAATGGTGCAACCATTTAAACCATGCTTATGGAGCCTATTTAAGCCCACACAGTGACTTGTTTAATTTACAAACAAAATTTGGATGTTCTTTGTTAATGAATCTAGAAGGTTGCTCCATATAAATTTGAGTATCAATATAGCCATGTAAGAAGGCATTTGAAATGTCTAGTTGATGTATCCACCAATGTAGTGTCGTAGTAAGAGCAAGAATAGTCCTGATAGTTATAGATTTAATGACAGGACTAACGGTTCCATGATAGTCTACATCATGTTCTTGAGTGTAGCCTTTAGCTACCAACCACGCTTTGTAGTGTCCAATGTCACCATTAGCTTTGCATTTAATTTTGAATATCCATTATTTTTGAATAATACTCTTGTTGGCAGGCCAAAAAACTAATGTCTACGTGTTAGTTTAAAGAAGAGCATATATTTCTGTGGCCATGGCATCACCCCACTCTTTGTGTTTATTGGCTTAGAGAAATGTTGTTAGTTCATATTGTAATGAAGAGGCATCAATTAGGGCTTGTCATATATTCTTAGTATAAGGTCAAAGTTGTATCAGGTGAGTACGGGTTTGTTGAGAGTGTTGATTTTGGGTAAGGTCAATTATTAGGTTAAGGCTAGGGTGATTGGATGAGCTTAGGGATAGGGATGGAGATCATGTGTAATAACCTGAATTTTTTGTTATTAATATTTTTATTAATAATAATAATAATAATAATAATAATAATAATAATTTATTATTAGTATTATTATCTTTGTTAGTATTATTACTATTATTATTATTGTGGTTGTTATTAATATATAAATGTTAAAAAAAGGGGGAAACCATTGGAAAGTGGACATGTGGGTGTCCATTATTTTTAAAAGAGGAAGAAGTTGTCCTGCATGTTGTAGGAGGAGAGAAACAGTGGGCATGATCTGAATTGAGTGAAAAATTTCATTCTGGTCGCTAAACTTTTCTTCTTCATTATAACACCTAAACGACCTTGGATCGACCCTAAATTTGAACCATAACTTCGTCTCATCCTCTTCTACGTTCCTATAGCTTTTATTTTGTGAAAATCTATCCAAAAATTTCCAGAATTGAGTAAGAACAGTTAGCCTAATTTTATCATTTCTCATTGTTTTGGTGGGTTTCAGGCATCACCATTGCTTCCATTATGTTCCTCTCAACATTAGGAATTTGTAGGCATTGAGCACACATCCGATCTCCACTTGTATAATATTTAGTGAATATTTTAGGTAATTTCTCTTTGATTTTTATTTATAAATTTTGTGTATGTTTTGAGTTATTTGAGGCTTTAGATGTGTTCTACATATTATTAGGAACATTTTGGTATAATTTTTTTGGTTGGATGTTGTGTTTTCCTGCGAAAATTTAGTAGGTCCCACTTGAATTTCCGACAATGAACAGTGCCGACCCAAGATAAATATATGATGCTATTTTTAATAAATAGTATAAATTGTGATGATCAATTTCCGTATATGGAGTTTAGTTTAATTCTTTACGGATTTTGAGAAATAAATCTCGGAAAGGTGGTGAAAATTCTTTAATTTCCATTTAAACTAGCTTAATTATCGAAGATAAATTCCTTTAGCCTCAAAAGCTATATTTAAGATATTTTTAGTCCATTTTATAAATTCCTTGATGTTAATAAATTTTCCAAAATTTTGGAGAATTTTATTTGTATATATAAGCATGTTTTAAATAAACACTATATATTTTAGAGAGTTCCGGAGCGAGAGCCGTCACATTTGGACAACTAAGGACATGTCGGCCGGCACGCTCCACCTATGAGTTAATTTTATAAAATGTTTGTTGAGAATATTTAAACTATAATTTTCATGTGTAAATATAATATTAAAGTTGATTATATGAATATATTTATGATTATAAATCTTACCACATGCATGACTTATTTATGTTATTATTGAGAATAATATTTGGAAAGATGCTTTAGTTGAACTTATTTTATTCTATTTTATTTATTTTAATTAATTATGATATAAATTTATTTGGAGAAAAATGGTAGAATGTGCTGCCTGTTGGTTGTCACTAGGACCACGGGCACACTGGTTGAGATCTCGAGACTAAGAAAAATGTGGATTAGCTCAGTTGAGCATGTTCTCTCAGGTAGTGTTATGGTTATGGCTTGGTGGAGCTTGTGCTCTCAAGTAATATGTGAATTGAGCTCGGTGGAGCATTGTTCTCTCAGGTCGGAAATGAGATGTAACTTGGTTGAGCTTGTTCTCTCGGGACATCAATAATGAAATAAGTGATTGGACTGCGGCTGTAACTCGGTTGAGCTTGATCTCTTAAGACGACAATCATTTGGATTTAAGAGAGCCTAAAGGCTATTAGAGTTTATGGTTTAGGGTTCTACCATGTTTTCCACCAAGGATTTAATTTATATGATTTAGTTTGAGAATTTCATATTAAAATGATTTGTGAATTTCAAAAAGGATTCTATATAATCATAATTTTAGAAAAATAAAGGATTTTAAATATTTATTTTATTAAAAAAAGGTTTTAAATAACTATTTTAAAACCAATGTGCATTTTATAAAATTGATTCACTCAATGAAGTTTGATTCCCCTTAATTTCATTTTTTCAGGACCTCACGAATAGTCTAATATTAGTCTTCATTTGCGCTGGGTTTCTTCTTCTCCAACTATCTTGTGTAGGTCTATTTGATAGATGTATTGTATAATTACATTTTAGAACACTGCAGTAGTAGACTATCTTGTATAATATGTATTAGTGGATTTTTATTATTTAAGAGATATATGTACTTGATTATGGATTATTGGAGTTATTGTGATGTGGTGATGATGTGAGAATATATTGGGAGTATTATTCTCTTTCTACAGGTTTGGTTTTGTCTCGATATAGAGGAAACTCTGTCGAAGTTTCTTTAAAAGTTTATAAATTGATTTCAAAAGCTTTACGTTTTCCTGTTCCCTAGTGCCGGTCATGTGCCCTTTGGGTTTGGTCGTGACAAAGTTGGTATCAGAGCTTGCAGTTGATTTTCTACTATTTTAGTCATTGAAATATGTCTTTTCTTGAACTAGTGCGGTGAATAGGGTGATAAATGTCAATTGTTGTCGTCGTTGCTTCTAGAAATTCCATGTATATATCAGTTCATTTATGGTGTTTTGAATATTGTTAGTTTTGTGCCTTTTCAGAATGAGGCGAGCATAAAATATGCCTACTGCAGATGCAACAAATAGTGATGGTGAACAATCTTTTCAGGGTGAACCTCTTCTTATTGCCCCACCACATAGAAGAAAGGGTAGGCCTAGGGTAGCAACAATTTAGGGGCAAGAGTGACAGTCGCATATAGAGCCACAAGCTCCAAAAATGGATCATGTAGCCTTTATAGCTAGAATGGTAGTAATGAATCAAGGCTTAGCTACACTTAACCAGGCTATGCCCTTGGTACAACAGATTCTTCAACAGAGAAATGAAGGGATGTCTAATGCAGATGCAACTTTGTTGTATTCTAGAGTTAGGAGAGTTATATTTGATGGTACTGGTGATGCTTTGGATTTTATAAACACCATTGAGGCTAGAATAAGGGCAGGATACACTAATTACCAAAGGATTATGATTGTGGAGTTATCAGTATAAGCTGCAGCTCAGGACTGGTTTATGTAGTTGATCCAGCCATATATGGCTACCATGGCATGGTTTGAGTTTAAAGAGCAATTTTTGAGGTATTTCTGTCCACCTTCGATGAGAGATAATTACATGTGGCAATTGTTGCATATAGTTAAGGGTGATCAGTTAGTTGAGGAGTACACCCACGAGTTTCTTAAGCTGTCACATCATATTATGGATGTGATGCAGGATGAGAGAAGAGTAGTAAAGTTGTTTGTGACAAGGTTGGGCCCAGCCTATGTTGGCATCCAAACTAAGTATCAGAGTTTAAATAGAGTCATTGAGAAGGCTAGATAGTTAAAGAGGTGACATATTAAGCATGGGACTATCCCTAACCCCCATTTGAGTGGCAGCAGTAGATTGGTAGTAGCTCAGGGGATTCAGCAGCCTACTTTTCATATGAGGAATGTTGGTATTCAGACTACTAGTACCTCACAGTAGGGCTATGAGGTCACCGTGGGCATAAAAGTGGGAGGCATAGTCAACAAAGTAGCAGACCTATTAGATTTGGGCTTGGAGCCAGTAGTAGCAGTAGTGGTCAGAGTTCTGGGTATGGCAGTGTAGGATCAGGACCTAATGCATGTTCAAACTATGGTCGAGTACACCAAGGTCCTTGTCATTTATGATCAGGAGCTTGTATCAGATGTGGACAGGTTGGACACTTTGCTAGAGCATGTCCACATTCTAGTTATCAGTAAGCATACACACAAGGTTCATTTGTTACAGTTGCTCAACCAATACAGTAGACTCCTTCTCAGTTTCATGCACCGGTGTATCCTCAGCAGATTGGTGCATAGTTTATGGGCTAGCAGGGCCATGGTATTGAAGGTAGGCATAGAGGGAGACTTGGTGGCAGAGGATTTATGCAGCCATCCACTTCACAGTAGGCAAGCCATGGGCATGCTAGAGTGTTCATATTGACTCCTTAGGATGCTTAGGCATCCAATGCAGTGGTTGTAAGTACTCTTTTAGTTTGTTATCTTGATGCTAGAATCTTATTTGATCCTAGTGCATCACATTCTTTTATATCTCCTATTTTTGCTTCAAGAATGGGATGGTAACCATCCAAGTTGTTAATTCCATTGTCTGTAATGACCCCACTTAGTGATGAGTTAGAGACATATATAGTCTTTTCATCTTATCCACTGTTGGTGGAAGGTAGAGAGTTGCTTGCAGATTTAATTTTTTTTGGATGTGATAAATTTTGATGTAATTTTGGGAATGGATTGGTTGGCTCAATATTATGAAATGAGCACATTCATTACATCACATGATACCACTCATGTGTTATTAGCTAGTCCTCTCAAATTTTCTAATTAAATATTTTTTCACACTTTTATTTCCCTAATTTTTGCCTAGTTAGCTCTTTGCGGGTTTTCTAATGAGCGGGATCTCCCTTTTTTGTTTCCTAATTTTTGCTTGCTAGCTCTTTATAGATTTTATGAATAGCAGGGGTGTCTTATTTTTTACCTGACGATCCTTTGCAGGTTTTCTAGGCAATAATTTTTATTGTGTATTTTATTTTATTCTAAAGGTAGTATTTCTTGAGACTATCTAACTTAATATGCTCTATAAACTTATTTCCTTTTAGATCTAATATTTTTGTAGTACCCTTAGGTAGAAATTGCTTAACTAAATTTCCTTTTAGATCAAACACCATTGCCCTTGCTTGCTTTAAAACCAGATCTCCAACCTTTTATCTTCATAGGTTTTATATACTTATTGAATGCCTTAGCAGTCCTTTATTGATATACCAGAGTATGGAATAAAGCAGCCATATTCTCATCTAGAGATAAAAAATTGTTATTTCTCTTCTACACCCATTCATTTTTAGGAATTTTGGCCTTTAAGACTACTCTCAAAAACTTAAATTCGCCATACACCAGTGAAAACAATGCTTGACCTATTATTTTTTTGTATTGTGGCATGATATCTCCATAAAGCGAAAGGAAGATGCTTAACCTAATCTTTATAGGTCTTAACCATTTTTGAAAGGATCTTCTTAACATTCTTATTGGCTACTTCAACTACTCCATTCGCTTGAGGTTGGTATGGTGAGGACTTATGATGATCAATCTTGTATTTTTGAAATAAAGCTGTTGTCTCGACTTAAAGCTGGACTCTATTGTCCGTTACTATATAGTGTAGAACCCCATATCTATTTTGGGATTCCATGACGCAAAATGCAACAAAAATTAAAAATTTTAATCAGAAAACCCCTTTACAGGTCCATGTAATTCGAATAAATAGATTGATTGGGTTTCCAAAACTTACCAAGAAGATTTCAAGACAAGAATGTTGGAAGGAAGAGAGGGGGTTCACACTGGTGACATCCTACCTCAAGCTTTTCATATTTTCTTGTCGGATTAAGGTGCTGTCAATAAAGCCATACCTTCTACCAATATCCACACGAACATGACGTCCAAAATAGTATTAGTGTGCTAACACCTTTTTACAAAGATGACTCTTTATTTCTTTTTCTCTTTATGTGTATTTTCTTTTCTTAAAAGAAGTGGAGGAAGGAGGAGAATAAGAGCCTAGAAAACCTTTGAATAAGAGATGTATATATAAACATCTCATGATCTAGGGTTCCTCAAACCACTTGCTTACCAAAATAGTTTTGGTAAGTGTTGATACCCAAAGTTTGGTGGTCCCCCAAAAAAATTTGATGATAAAGGATTCCTGTTAGTCAGACAAGGGGAAAGCTCCTTCAGGAGTTTTCTCAGGTGTGCTCAAACTGAGAAGAAACCCAAAGAATCCAAAAAGAAACCAAAACCTTAAAAAACCAATTTGGGCCTAAAAAAGAGCCAAAAGTAGGGAAAAGCCCATGAGGAAGTGTCAACCCACGAGTGTGGGTTGATAACCTACGAGTGTGGGTCATCGACCTACAGGCCCCCTGCGTGGGTCTGAGGACCATACGTATGGGTTCATGACCCAAGCTCATGGGTCCAAGGCCTATATTGTTAAAAACTCAAATTTTTATTCTTTTGGGAGGATTTTTGGCATATTTTTTAAGAATCTCTCCTAGAGAGAGCAAACCCTACTAGTTTTGGATGAATTTTCACTCCCTCTCTCATATCCAACGCATTTGGAGACCCATTTAGACCTAACACACGACTAAAAAATTATTTTTGTTTTAGTATTTAAAGCATTAAATCCAAACCGAGCTCCTTTTAAGTCAAAGCACGCATCTAGCGTAAATCCCGGTCCCTCTGAGGATCTTCCAATCATTTTTAATAAAAAATTATATTTTTCTTTTCTTTTTCATCTCATTTCTTCCATTTTCATCATTTTTTGCATTTTTATTTGTTTTATTGTGAATTTTTATTATTTTGGTAAAGTTGTGATTTTTGTGGTGATTTTGAAGTTTGGATATAAGATATATTGAAGAAGTGCGTAATTCGAGTGAATCCGGGAATGTTTGTATTCATTTTTGTATTTTTTTCTGCCATTTTTGCATTATTTTTCCTTTTATATAAAAAATAGGTATTTTTGTGTAAAGTTAGCATTTTTATTATTATTTTTGCATCATTTTAATTTATTATTTTGATTTCTGTAGTTTTATTTGCTTATATATTTTTGCTATTTGTTATTTGTATTGATTTTTATGCCTTTTGTGGTAAATTTGACATTTTTATCATAAAGTTCACATTTTTATGGTGAAAATGTCATCTTTATCACTTTATTATTTTATTTCTGTCGTTTTTATTTATTTACATATTTATTTCTACATTTTCATCATTTTCCTTGCATTTTTACTATTTTTGTTATATTTATGCTTTTTATGGTAAATTTAGCATTTTTATCATAAAGTTAATATTTTTATAGTAAAAATGTTAGTTTTATCATTTTATTATATTCATTTATGTAGTTTATTTATTTTTCTTAATATTTTTATACTTTTATCATTTTTATTGCATTTTTGGCTATTTTTATGCAATTATGGTAAATTTGGTATTTTTATCATAAAGGTCACATTTTTATAGTAAAATGTCATATTTATCATTTTAATATATTCATTTCTGTATTTTATTCATTTTTATTAATATTTCAGTATTTTTATTATTTTTATTACTTTTATGCTTTTTATGGTAAATTTGGCATTTTTATCATAAAGTTGAAATTTTTATGGTAAAAATGACATTTTTATGGTAAAAATGACATTTTTATTACTTTAATCATTTTAATTCTGCACTATTATTATTTATTATCATTTTTATTGCATTTTTATTATATTTGTTGTCTTTGTGTCCCTTTTGATAAAATTGTCAATTTTATCATAGAGTTAGTACTTTGATGGTAAAAATGACATTTTTATTACCTTAATTATTTTAATTCTGCATTTATTGTTTTAATTGTATTAATTACATTTATATTATTTTCATTATCCTTTTTGATAAATTTATTGTTCTTATCATAAAGTTCCCGCTTTTATGGTAAAGATAATATTTTTTAACATCCCTTTTATTATTCCAATTGCATTATTATTATTTTTATTGCATATTTATTATTATTGTCATTCTTATTGTTTCTTTTGATAAAATTACTATTTTTATCATAAAGTTAATATTTTTATGGTAAGAACAATATTTTTATCCCTTTTATCATTTTGTTTGCACTTCCATCATTTTTGTTTCCCCATTTTAGTTCCTCAATATTTTCGTTACCAAAAAATCCTATTTATATAATAAAAATGATGACTACACACCAAAATACCTAATTTCCAAAATCTTGCATCATGCATTTCCATTAGCATCCTTGTTTGCCTTATTTACTTTATTATTTCAATTATGGATAAATGTAATATATAGAATTGGCCTAAATGTGATGTTTGCTTGCATGTGCGTGAGAACTAAACCTTGTCTTATAGGTTTATTAGAGTAGGAGTTTTCTTTCTTTTCTCTATTTTGACATAATTAATAGAATATGCATTTCTGACACAATGTAATCCTTAATCCTAATTTCCCATTTTTTTATTATTATTTTGGATGTATTTATTAGTATAGGCTTTTTCTTGTGGGTTGTAATCCTTAATCCCTTTTGCCAATTTTATTTTGTTTATTTTTGTTTATTATTTCTTGTATGCTTGTGTGCTACATGCTACATGCTTACTTGTTTATATCATTGCTCATTTGATTGATTTATGCTTGCTTATTACCTATCTTGTAATGTATGCTCATTAATATAACTATCATGCGTTCCTTTTTCCAATTTAAATTGACTAATGATCAAGTGTGGTAAATGCATCATAAAACCAAAACTATTGTGAAGTAGTGAATAAATAAGCAACGTGTATAATAAGAAACATTAAGTAACTCCTACCCCTAAACCCGAATTTTCTGGTTAAGGAAGTGGATTTTTAATTCACTTTCTCCTGATCCAAATCGTGGTGACTCCAATCAACGAGGCCCATTCAAGCAGACCCTCCCACAAATAATAATAAACTGGTAGAAGGTAGCCATTAACCTGTGTGCCATGATAAATGTACTGATCCTGTTTGATAAGTGATCCCCCACAGGTTTTTAGTGACTCCACTAGGGACTACTGATTTAAGGGGTATGAACGAAAAGACTATTTCTTAACATGCATAATTTTTTTATTCACTTTCACAATAGCATAACTGCATTTCATTACACTAACCACGTGCACCTTTGGTCCCTAAACCCTTAAAAATACTGAATGACATTACCACCATGATTTCATTCGAGTCACAGGGCAATGAGATTAGTATTATCACCTTTAGCCTTTTACTCAATCAAGAGAGTTATAGGGTTTAAAATGACGCATCCCGACTCCCAAGTCCAAAATGGGGTGCAATTTTCTCTTGAGTAGGTAAGAAAATGCTAGACTCACTGACCATAGTCTGTAACCCTAGTCATATAGGGGTATTCTCGCTAAAGGAAAACTTAGCTGTAAGCCCATCTCAGTCCATATAGATAAACCAATAGAAATCTCCCCTAGGATCTTACCTAGCCCTTGCATGTTATCCTTGTCTTGATGCTGTCCATTTGACGTAATATTCACAAATGATATGACATCTCTAGTGTCTACCACCATTTGCTGTCATTATGTCAGTTCCCATAAATTGTCCATGCTTAGACTCATGTGATCCTTGTTTACCTCGTGTAAGCTCGATGCACAAGGAAAGACAAAATCATGCACCTCAATTTGGATAGTCCATAAGAGCCGATAAATAGTAACATCTTTTGATGATAGAACCTATAGAAGTTGTCCGTTTGTCCTTATAAGATCAAGTGGATAAATAAAAAATTTAACTAGATTGTGGACGCTCATGCTGAAAGAATCAAATTGTAAACTATCGAACGAAACTCTTATGTCTCTTGGTAAACATGTTGAATGTCAATGAAAGGAACACATACTTGTATCATTTCTATTGACTATAGTTCATATGCTTGTGGGAGTGTACGAGCTATATACGCCAATTGTGACCCGATAATTGGGCCTCTTATTGACATTATGTAATTACTTTAAGCACATTTGAGTATTGCTCCCTAGTTTACCTTTTGAGTTTGATCATTATAAATTGAAACACCTTAGCCCAAGAGCAGAACCATAGTCCCCCAATGGCTATGATTTGAGACCCACCTAGGACATATATCTTTACCGTGTAAAGCGATAAGGTTGGAAGGAGCGATTACTTGTGTTTGGTTTATTTATTTTGCAGGTTTTATACTAACCCTATTTTTTCATTTTATTTTATTTTCTTTCCTCATGCATACATATACACACATAGGGCATTTCATTATGTGCTACGCCACGATCTCCTTATAGCCACTTTGCATCACCATATTAGTGAGGTTATAACTACCAAACCATGCATACACGCTAACCCTTATATTTTGTAAAATTCCTCATATCATGTGCATATGAATCATTCTTTTTCTCATCCTAACATGTATGCTTGTGTGGAAGCATAACCTCATATGGACCTTAACATAGAACATTTCTCAGACACTAGTGACAATAACTTTGATGCATGATCTTCTCAAAAAAAATATGAGGATGTTGATGAAAGGAAATTGGTTATGCTACTTAGGCTTAAGAATAGTATAGTGAGCACTAACCCAAGTAGTGTAAATTTTAAAATTTTACTTTCTCATAACCCTTCATCACATGAAGCATTTCCATTCCCATGAATCGATTTTGCAATTAAACACATAGCTAACATACATCAACATGTATAAACATAAAACTTAGGAAATCATATTGGCG